>CAUYQV010090786.1:0-80761 GCA_963574575.1 Galagoides demidoff | reverse complement strand
GCATCACAGCTCACAGCAACCTCCAACTCCTGGGCTCAAGTGTGTCTCCTGCCTCAGCTTCCCAAGTAGCTGGGACTACAGGCGCCCGCCACAAAGCCCGGCTATTTCTTGGTTGCAGCTGTCATTGTTGTTTGGTGGGCTGGGCTGGATTTGAACCCGCCAGCTCAGGTGTATGTGGCTGCTTAGCTGCTTGAACCACAGGCACCGAGCCCAAGTACAAATTTCTTAAGACGAGGACCTACTTGTTTTCGTGCAGGCACTATTCTGCTGGAATCCATGTGACTTGGATGGAACTTAAACGGATCCGCGATGGGCATGTGACTTGAAGACAGCAAATTAGAGCTCCATCCTCTGAATACTGCGATTGGCTCAGAGCGGGGCATGTGACCTGAACAGGACCAATCAGAATGAGGGATACCTGCACACAAGAGGAAGGAGAATTTATTTTTCTTTGACATAAATGAGCCGGAAAAGCAATATAGGCTAGGTAGGGGTGGGCAGATGTCAAAGGCCGTCTTCCCATCTTGTGGAAAGATGATCAGGGACTAGGCAGGGGTGGATAAGGCCCTGATGACTGATTGCACCATGACTGAACACTAGGTCCGTACATGTTTCATTTAAGTGAGTCACAGTGTCTTCTCTCACGTCTTTACCAAAGCCAGTGTGAGCTGGAGTGGCTGCCACAGCTGAAAAAGCACCAGTACAAGGACAGAACAGGGTGGCAGGGGCCAAAGCCTTCCGGGGATGTGAACAGGGCCCTGATGACAGTGGTTGGTGTGGGCAAGAGTCAAAGAGGGTGGTGGTGTGTCGGTGCCAGGGCTGCAAAGGAGGAAGAGATAACACAGTGGAAGTGGCAGAGAGAGTCCGGAGAAGGTCAGAGTCACCTTAAAAGGCACCTGTGGGTAAGGGAGCAGCCTGCAGCCTCTACCCAAAGCCTGATCTGGAGGCAGGATCATCAGGACACCTGGGCCTGGCCCTAATTCGTGTTGAACCCTCCTCCAGCCAAAGGCTGACGCTCAACTAAGGCCCCAGGCCAAGCTCAGATCCTGTCCTTTTACTCTCCCTCCTTTCACACTCAGTGTGAAGCCTTTGGAGGAAGCTGGGTGGCTTAGAGCCACCAGTCTCTCCTTATTTCACAAGGTGCATCCATCACTTACGCAAGCCAAGAACATTATTCTGAGATTTCAAGCTATGGCCTGGAAAACCACATCCAATTTTCCATTTGGAGAACCAACTAGTGAACTTCTAAATCTTCCTTGCTTTCCCAACTTCTCTGCCCCAGGGGAGGACGTGATGAAAACAGTGTCCTATAAATCCATTGGTCTTCACAAACATTCTATCAAGGAGAGTTTGCTCACTCCATTCCCCAGATCTTCATGATCATGGAGGATCCCTAGACAGCCAGTTTGGAAGTTTCTCAGGGGCCCTGCTTTAAGCCAGGAAGTTTAAATCAGTCACAGTAGATCCTGGACCTTGAGGATCCTCAGAGTTTTTAAAGCCTGAGCTGTCTTTATTATTTAAGTTTTTTAAAAGTCAAGATATATTCATGACCAATCTAGGCAGCATAGTAAGACCCCATCTCTACAGAATATAATAAATTAATCAGCATGGTAGTGCAAGCCTGTAAGTCCCAGCTTCTTAGTGAACTGAGGCTGGGGCAGTGGTGGGGTGCTTGAGCCCAAGAGTTTAAGGTTGCAGTGCACTACAATTGTGCCATGGCACTATAGCCTGGGTGACAGACTGAGACCCTGTCTCCAAACAATTAATAAATAAATAAAATTCAAGACATAGCAGTTTTTTTTTATCAGGAAGTCCAAAAGGACATTTCCTTGTGGTTCTAACAGTTCTTTGTATCCAGAATCTGCCTTTAGGGCAGTGAAAGAAAAAAAATGTTGTACTGTGCTCACCCAGCCTTAGCCCGTTCAGCCACCTGTGGGTGGCCTTACTAATGTCTGAGGAATGGTCAACATCCAGTGTTACAAAAACAACAACAAAAACCCAACATTGGAAAACTCTCCTGAGGATCTTTCACAAGTGTGCCCTCAGCCAGCCATTTCTTAACTACCTTATCTGGTTTTGTCCTCAAAATAATCTTAGGTAGTCAAAACTGTTATTACTTTCCTCTTTATAGGTGAGAAATGAGACACAGATTGGTTAAATAAGTAGCTCAGAGTTACACAGCTAATAACTGTTTGGACTTGGATTTGAACCAGGTAGTCTGACTGCAGAGCCTAAACAAAGTATCAGATCAGTGGGTGGTAGGGTGGATGGCTGGATGAACAAGTTGATGACAGATGGATAAGTGGCTAGAGGCAGAGATGTGTTCTCAGGTTGGCAAGGATCTGGGGACTGGCTGCGAAGAGTGAGCCTCACTATCTCATCAAAGTTCTTTTTGCTTTTCTTCTCTCTCATGTTCATACTTGCATCACTTTGATGTGGCGGGGTTGGGAAATCTGAGCTGGATTGAGTTCTCTCCTGTAGGAACAGATAGTCCAGATGATAAATCATGAAAGATTGCCGTGTTGGACTGATGGCTGGTCTTTATTTTCTACTTTATGTTTTTCTGAAGGTTTCTAATTTTCTTTTTTTTTAAAATTTCTTATAGCATAACTATGTACATTAATGCAATCATGGGGTACAGTGTGCTGTTTTCATAAGTTTCTAATTTTATACAATGTGAAGCGGCTGTCTATTATTTGTGCTACACCCTGGTACTCATGTGCAATCATTCCTTACCCTGCTCTTTCAGTGTGACTTTTGAGGGGAGGATTGCTCCCTTGATTCAGAGCAAACACACAGTGCAGGCCTAGACAGTCATAGGATCCATGGCCCAGGTATATCCCATGCAAACCCATTTGATAATTTTGTTTTGGGGAATAGTTACAAGAGAGTAAATCTATTTCTCAGGGGGGTTCTTAGAGAAAGGACACGTGCCTAGTGAGTGTAGCAGTCATCTTGATATTGTAGGGCAAGTGTGTTTGAGAATGGAGCTAACACCAAGGAAAACATAGAGGAGAGCGGGAACTGAGTGTTCTGATCTTATCTTTTGAGTTCTTGGATCCAGCTATGCCTGAAGCCAGAGACCCATGGACTTTTTGGTTATGTAAACATACATGGATTTTTTTTTTTTAATCCAATGTGATTATTTAGGTTTTTGTCACTTGCAGACAAAATTCCTAATGGAATATTTATCACTTTTGTATAAATACAAACAAGAATGTGTTTTTAATAATGTTATTTAAAAAGAACAAAGAACAACTGTCCTGTTCCCAAGTGTATACAATCAGTTAACAAACAGAGCTGCTGGACAACAGGATTTGTCAAACAAACACTTGTCAGTCTGGCCAGAGATATATAAGCAGATGAGGCTGGGAAGATTCCTCCAGGAATGTTTGTGGAGGAGGGTGAAGGAGCCTTTTAACAATCAGTTCTGTTTCCACTCCTCCTGTTCCTTCCAGCTTCCAGCTGGGCACAATGAAGCTCCTTCAGTCTGCGGCCTGCAATTAGAGCCCGTGTTCTAGGAATCATACTAATCTAGGCTTCTTCTCTACCCTGGGCTGGTCCTGCCTCAGGACAAAAGGAGCTGGAATAGTACTTTGGTTTGCTGTGAGGTGTCAGTGGGTGACAGCTGGGCCTGGAGGCAACATATCTGGGGGACCCACCCTGGGGGATGCCTGGTTCTTGAGCTGCCTCAGTAGAGGAGGGAGGGGACAGAGCCAGAGAGAGATTTGCACTTTGGGGGCATTTCTTTAAATGCCAGGTTGTTTTTAGGATGATATGAATGTCCATCCAACTCCTATGTTGCTAACCACTCATCCTTTTCATTCTTTTCTGAGATTTTTGAAACTGTGACAATCAGGCACTATGCACTTATAGAAGAATGCATAAAAGACGTTGTCAGGATCTGCTTCTGACACCACTTGTCAGGGCCTGGGACTGGCCAGTCTCGGGCCCGGCTTAGGTAGGTTCTGGACGTGGACCGCTAAGCTATCTTGCTCAGGAAGTTTCTCTTAGGTGCTTGAGGGCTATCTACTTTAGCTGGAGAGAGAGAGAGAGTGTGTGTGTGTGTGTATGTCTTAGAGAGACTAAAGCAGTCTTCTTAGTATAGATAGATCTTAGTCTTTGGCAGAGCTTCGTAATCTTTAGCAGAGAGATGCTGTGCTGGCATCCTGCAGGCAGAAGAGGAGACAGAGTCAGAGTAAGCGTGTCTGTGATAGAATGTGTATGCTTTCGACTGCCTTCTCCTCCAGCCTAAGGCTGATCTCGTGCCTCTCAACACCACAGGTGTAGAGACTGCCAACTCACCAATGCTCTCATTTCGTGAGCTCTCATGCTTGTTAGGAGTGCTAATTCTCTCTCCATGCCCTTTCCACCAAGATGTTCCATTACAGGTATTTCTTATAACTCTCAATCCTCCTAGCCATAAGCTATACGGGCTGCTACAAGACATATATGTGGTTTTAAGAAATTGAAAAGCAAACACCCATGTTTGTACTGCCACTTATGATGATGGCTAGTTTTCTAAAGGCCCTGTATGCCTCTGATCACCTCTGCTCTCCCCACTCCCACTCTCAGCCCAGAAATTTCTGTTCTCTTGAATTCTTTTTTCTTTTTTTTTTGAGATAGAGTTTCACTATGTCACCCTCGATAGAGTGCCATGGCCTCACAGCTCACAGCAACATTAAACTCTTGGGCTCCCAAGTAGCTGGGACTACAGGCACCCGCCACAACGCCTGGCTATTTTTTAGAGATGGGGTCTTGCACTTGCTCAGGCAATCCACCCACCTTGGCCTCCCAGAGTGCTAGGGTTACAGGTGTGAGCCACCATGCCCGGTCCCCACTCTTTCATTTAAATTTATTTTTTTGAAATTTTGATTGGGGTAAAAGTCACAGCTTACCATTTTTAAGTGTACAGGTAAATGGCATTCAGTACATTCACAGAATGGTACTGTGCAGCCACTACCTCTGTCTAGTTCCAAAACATTTTCATTAACCAAAGAGACTGTGTACCCATTACACAATAAATACACCACCCCGCAGTAGTCTGCTTGGTCTCTACGAATTTAGCTATTCGGAGGATTCATGTGAGTGGAATGGTACAATGTGAGATCTTTTGTGTCTGCTGGTTTCCTCCCCTTAGCATAATGTTTTTGGGGTTTGGCCATAGGTCAGTAGTTCATTCCTTTTAGTGGGTGAATAATATTCCACTGGGAATAAACTTATTTTAGAAGGGAACTCTTTCATCACCACTAGCTTTTCCTTCTGCCCAAAATATTCTTATTCCAGGTATATCTGCATGAATGACTCCCTCCAGTTGCTCAGATAATACCCTCTCAGGGTATCCTCTCACCAAATAATATTGTGCTATCTCTCTCTGCCTGCCCTGTCCCCCCAGGGCCCCTGACTATTCTTCTACAATCTGTTTTGTCCTTAGTAGTTTATTGCCTACTGCTACATTATGGACTTATTTCTTGCATTGATTGTTTGTATGGTTGTCTCTGCCCCCAGTGGAGTTATGTGAGTTCCACACGGGTAGGGAATTTTTTCTGCCTGAATCACAGGTGCATCTCCAAGTCCTACAACAGTGCCTGCACATACTGAGCACTTGTGAGAAGTGGGATGCCCCCCCAAATATCTACATCCTAATCCCTGGAGCCTGTGGATGTTACTATCTATGGAGTAAAAAGACTTTGCAGGTAGGAATAAGTTAGGGGTCTTTGGATAGGGCAAACATCCTGGGTTATCTGGGTGTATTCTGAATGTAATCATGGTGTCCTTATGAAAAGGAGGCTGAGGAAGATTTGACAACATCTGAGGAAGTCAATGTGAGAACTAAGGCAAGATGCTACCCTGCTGGCTTAAAAGGTGGAAGGAAGAGACCTAGAGGCAAGGAATGCAGTTCTAGAAGTTGGTGCCAACAAATGGATTCTCCCCCACAGCCTTTGGGGGGAGTGCAGCCCTGATTACACCTTAATTTTAGCCTCATAAGTCTCATTTCAGAGTTCTGACCTCCGGAATGGTAAAAGAATCAATTTTTGTTGTTTTAAGCCACTAATTGTGTGTGATGATTTGTTCTGGCATCCCTAGGAAGCTAAAACAACACTTACCAAACATTTGCTGAATGAATAAGTGCTCATTGAACAAGTGACTAAGGTAAGGTGACCAGATTCTAACATTGGTAAAGCAGGACACCATTGGGGGGGCAGGGCCTGACAACAATGCAAACTTTGATAAGCAGTTCTCGATAATCAGTTCTCAACAATTATTTGTTATTATTAAAGTTTAACATTATAAAATTAACAAAAATAATACAAAACGCATATGCTGGTGAAATAGCCACATGGCAGCCGAAAACCATATATTCCCTTCCTGTTCTCCTGTGTTCCCTAGCTTGTCATGCATTCTTTCCGAAAATGGGGCTTTTATAAAACGCTTCAGTATGCAGGACAAATTGTTAAGAATCAGGACTGTCCTGCCAAAAGCGGTGCATCTGGTCACCTTAGACTAAGGGAGACACTAACAATGCCTACAATAAGTAGAAGGTGCTGAGAAAAAAAATGCAGTGAAAAAATGATGCTGTTAAATTCAAGTTAGATAACTGGAGAGGTGCAGGCACTGAGGCAGTTCTCTCTCTGTTAGAAAAGAGAGATTAACAGTGTTAGCGAGTATTAAAGACCCACAAACAGCAAACTGGGATTATGTTTTTGCATATTGAAAAATGGTTTTGACATACACCATAGCTCACACTTATAATCCTAGCACTCTTGGAGGTTAAGGTGGGAGAACTTCTGGAGCTCTAGAGTTCAAGATAAGCCTGAGCAAGAGCAAGACCTAGTCTCTATTAAAAATAGAAAAATTAGCTCAGTATGGTGGCAGGTACCTGTGGTCCCAGCTACTAAGGACGCTGAGACAGGAGGATCTCTTGAGCCCAGGAGTTTGAGGATGCTGTGAGGTATGATGATGCTACTACATTCCAGCTTGGGTGATAGATGTCTCAAAAAAAAATCAAAACTGGATGGGAAAGGTAGCTCAAGCCTGTAATCCTAGCAATTGGGAGGGTGAGGTATGTGGATTTCCTGAGCTCATAGGTTCGAGACCAGCCTGAGCCAGAGTGAGACCCCATTTCTAAAAATAGCTGGGCACTATGGCGGGCACCTATAGTCCCAGCTACTCAGGAGGCTGAGACAAGAGAATCGCTTGAGCCCAAGAGTTTGAGATTGCTGTGAGCTATGACGCCAAGGCACTCTACCCAGGGCTACAGAGTGAGACTCTGCCTCAAAATCAAAACAAAACAAAACAAAAAATATACTTTTTTTTAATTCTGTTGGTTAGTGACAGTTAGTGTTGCAATTTGCTGGGCCAAGGGAAGACCATAAAGAGATGGGAACATTTGTACCTGGTCTCGAAGGATGTGTGAATGAGTGAAGAGTGAGCGGAGAAAGAGAGAGGACAATATTTAACATAGCAATTAAGTCTGTGTGCTGCCTGAAATTATCACCGTTGGATATGTCCTATAACCTGAGAAACATGGCCTAGGTGATAGGGAGGTAAGGGTCTAAGCATGGAGACATCTCCTGGCATACATACCCTGGAGTAGGGATGGAAGAAAGGAGAGCTGGGAGAGAGATTCATGAGGAGGGGAACCTCCTGTCACTGCATCTCTTGTCCAGGTTCCTTCTTAAATGCCAAGGTCTCTGAGTTTCTATCCTTGATCTTCACCCCTCTTTTGACTTGCTTTTCCTTCATGGTGACCTAATCCACACCTTTGGCTTAACTCCCAAATGTCCCCATCTAGCCCAGAATCCTCTCCTGAGTTTTCAACCCCAGGAGAGGTTGGAGTCTATTCAATGTCTCCCGTTGGGAGTCAGGGATGTACTGAGTATGAGGTGTCTCTGACTCACCAGGGAGGTGGTCTGTGGGTGGCAGGACCCTTGGATCTGGGACTCAGTGGCTCGGCGGGAGGGGGGGGGGAGTTTGAAGACCAGAGAGGATGGTAGCTCAATTTGAGAAGACCAGGGGCACATTAAGAACAAGCATTTCTATGACCTGCAAATAGAGTCATTGTTCCTTGGAGTCTGTAACTCCCAACTAACAAAAGAGTCTCAGAATGAAGTTGTTCTACCCTGCCCTCACCTTTGTCCTGGAAAAGAAGGCTGTTCAGCTGGGCAGGCTGGAACTGAAGCCAGAGAGGACTGGAGAAAACTTCCTCAAAGGCACACGAACAGTCTCTGAGAAGTTTCCATCTGAAAGGCAGTTTGCACAGTGGCCAAGTCCACAGGCTCTGGCCACTGGCTTGGGTCCGCCAGTTACTAGTAGCATGGCCATGAGGAGAACTCTCTATGCCCCGGTTGCCTTATTTGCAAGAGAGCCTGATCTGTGAGACTTACAGGGGCTGATGCATGTAAAAGAGCTGAGCAGAATCCCTGCCAAATAGCATAACGATATTATGTTAGCCATTACTGTTTTTCTTTTATTAACTCCACATACTTTTCCTCTATGACAATATTGTACTCAGTCCTGTCCCAATCTGGGGACAAAGAGATAAGACACAATTCCTGCCTTCACAGAGCTCACAGTCTAATGAGAGGGACAGACACATGGATACAAAAATTATATTGGGGGAGGAAATTCTATAATGGTAGAAGTTCCAACTCCTCGAGTCAGGGAACGTTTCACAGAGGTGGTGACATGTGCACCTGGCCTGGGAAGGTGAGTGGAGAAAGAGAAAGGCAGTGCGGAGGTTGGAGGACCCAGGAGGGAGTGGGGATGGCCGGTCTTCAGGGTATGCTTGTGCTCCCCACCTGCTTGCTGGGGAGAATCGAGCATCTGTTGGATCCAGACACTTGTGGCCTCACCTTTGACAAGCCTCACGAGAAGTGTTCCTGCCTGTAACATCATGCCAGGGGTGCTCAATTCCATGAATCTGAGGACACAGCTCTCCTCACCCTGCCCTACCGTGGGGGAGGAGGAGGAAGAGGCTGCTCTCTGGGCAGTGCCCATGTAGGCATCGATGGCAAGTTCCCTGTCAGCACCGGCTACAGCCACCCAAGCCCAGCATGGACAGAAGCCAGGCCCATGTCCTCTGTCACCTAATGCTTGCCTGCATCAGCTCTGGCTTCTGAGCCACTCCCCAGGGAAGCTCCATCCAGCCTGGGTCACCATGACCTCCTTCTTGCTAGCTGGGGTGCCTCTGGCAGTGCCCTGACCTAGGAGGGTTAGTGGAGACACCACATGAGGCAGAGATGGCTATTCCAAGTCACAGGCCTGGAGTCAGGTTGGACTAGGTGTCCCTAGGGGTCCAGGCAATGCCCCCAAATTCCCTCTCTTTCACCAAGACTCTCACGTCTACTAGCAGCTGACCCCATGCAGGGCTTAGCCTGAAATGACATCAACCTCACTTTTAAAAAGTACAGACCCGGATTAGAAGCAAAATGATGGAGTGATAAAATGCACAGCTTCTGGAGTTAGCCTGCCTATGTTCAAATCCAAGGTCTGCAGCTTCCTAGCTGTCACGTTGGGCAGGTAAAATCTTTCTGTGCTTCTGTTTTTTCATTGACAAAATGATCATACCTATTTCATTTACTAATCCAGGAGTCAGCAAATCTTTTCTGTAAAGGGCCAGGGTGGGAATATTTTGGGGTGTTCTGGCTTTGTGAGTCTGTGTTTAATGACTCAGCTTCACTGTTGTGGTGCACAGGCAGCCATACGCGATATGTAAATGAACAGGTGTGGCTGTGTTCCATAATACTTTATTTAGACACTGAAATTTGAATCTTATATCATTTTTATAAATTACAAAATATTCTTATTTTGCTATTTAAAAGTGAAAATAGGCTGGGTACAGTGGCTCACACCTATAATCCTAGCATCCTGGGAGGCCAAAGCAGAAGGATCAGTGAGGTCAGGTGTTTTAGACTAGCCAGAGCAAAGTGTGACTCCTGTAGTCCCAGCTACCAGGGAGGCTGAGGCAAGAGGATTGCATAAGCCCAGGAGTTTGAAAGCAGCCTGAGTAAGAGAAAGACCCCCTCTCTACTAAACATAGAAAAATTAGCTGGGCATCATGGTGAGTGCCTGTAGTCCCAGCTACTCAGGAGGCTGAGGCAGGAGCATCACTTGAGCTCAGGAGTTTGAAGTTGCTGTGAGCTAGGCTGAGGTCACAGCACTCTAGCCTGGGGCAATAGAGTAAGATACTGTCACCAAAGTAAATAAATAAATAATAAAAAATAAAGTGCAAATAAAAATTCCTAGCTCATATGGGAGCCATAGTTTGTGGTCCCCTTTGCCAATGTATGTAAGGTCTTAGAACAGTACCCCACATGCTGTTCTTGTGCTGGCTTTAAACACCTACTACACATTTACCAGCTGTTAACTACTCTCAGGCAGGAAGGTGTAAATACGGTGTGAAGTGGGCTGTCTGTGCTGGTTGGCATTTTGGTGAGGAGCAGGCCTTGGTGCGTGGGGTTGGTGGGGGACTTTGTCTTGGATGGTGCTGAGGTTGGTCAGTAGGAAAAGCAAATGAGGTGGGTTATTGGGACACAATCCTTTATTCCTTGGACTACCACTTGTCACAGGTGTCCAGCAATGCCCCTTAACTGACCCTTCTCTCCTTGGGTGAAGGGACATGGCCCTGCTTTTGTTGCCCAGAGCATGGCCGCACTGTTGCCTAGACTGAGGATACCCCAACATAGCCCAGACCTCCGCCAGTGCATGCCTCACACTCCTCCAGGGCCCTGGACCATCTCCCTGCCTGAGGGCGCAGCAGAGACTGTGCCTCAGTGTCAGTGACTAGGAACAGTTTATTCACAAACAGCTCCAGCTCCAGCTCTGGCACTTCCTCCTATATTTGGCATCAGGCACTAGCTGTCTAGCCTCGACATCCAAGGTCACATCCTTGGGCTCAAGTCCAGGCTAAAGGTGCGGGTGAAACCTCGGCTTGGGGCTTTGGAGGAGTCCTTCCTTCTCAAGACCTGGCAAAGAGCTCTGTTAGGCCTCCCTCTGGTCTTTGCCTGATTTCCTCGGCCCCCGGTCTCTCTCTATCCATGTGCTGAAAGTTTGGGCCTGGTAGTTGTGAGTGTTGCTGGGCAGGGTCCGTCAGGTACCCTGCACATGCCTGGGCCCCATCTTGTTCAAAGCAGGCTTTTAGTCAGCGTCTCTGGAAAGCCCAGAGTGGGGGCAGACAGTCCCCTGTGTGTCTGGGACACCAGGTCTAAGTTCTCAGACCACGTCTAATGGTCCTGACTAGATCTCTCTTGCCAGCCTCACCTCAAGGTTCATCTGGCACCTGGGTATCTGAGAGCTGGGTGGAAAAGGCCCTCTCCAAGCGCAAAGTGTTATATCTGGGGGGCGGTGTGCCAGGCACTTGGGCCCCTGGGGCTGGCGGCAGGCGCAGAGCAGAGGTGAAGGTGGGCAGGTCATCGTCTACACTGAGCGCTGGATTGTCCTGGCCACGAGGGTTGGGAAGAGCCTCAGGACAGTGGGGTGCCTGCCTCCGGGCCCACCATTCCTTGGCTTTCTGCCACCAGTGACGGGCAATGATGGAGAAGAAGTCGATGAAGAAGACTTCAATTATCTCAATGACGCAGACGACAGAGCAGCTCATCCACAGGCCCAGCTGGCCTCCAAAGTTGGACAGAAGCATCTCAATCTGCAAAAGAGACCAAGCCTCATTGTGAAGAAGCCCCTTCACCCCAGTTGACCTCATGCAGGGACCCTCATTCCCAAGGGAGCCACGGGCTAGCCCTGGCCCCACACAGGCCTAGAGGAAGAGAGGCTTCTTGTCCTCTCTTACTCTGTGCTCTGAGCACAGGCCAGGCTGGCCTGGAGCAGCTGCTCCTGAGGCTAGGCAGATGGGCACATCTGTAGACCCAAGACAGTTCCCGGAAGAAAGCCACTCACGCTGTTGGCTGGGTTCTCTATGATGGATCTTTGGTTCAGGTCTTTGTAGAATATCAACAGTTTGGCCAAGTCTGTCCTGCAGAAATTCCAACATGTGAGTCAAGAGCCTTGTATCCTTCTAGATAACTAGCTCATAGGCATGGCTGTCTCTTCTTGCTAAGCCCACTGAGCTCCCTGGGGGTGTTAGAACGTCTCCCATGGGGCTCTGTGTCTACTCCAGAGAAGATCTCTAGCCTGGGCCTGGTTCCCAGGTTATTTATTCTCTCAAAAACTGTTCCCTAACTCTAAACTAAGTGAGTCCACCCAGATGTACTCCCTCTGTACCCCATTCTTCATTAAACATTGGCATTTGTAATTGTTTGGTTGCAATTGCAAGTACATGCAGTGGATGGGGAGGTCATGTATAGGAGCCAGGAAGGCTGGGTGTAAGGTAGTATGATAACAACCAAAGTGGCAGTTAGCATTTATTGCAGTGATTTGCAACCACTGTGCTGTGAGAAATTTTAAAGATCATTCTTTAAATTATTTTCCAAAGACATTCAAAACATAGTAAGTATATTCCTTTTCTTACTTTTTTTTTAAAGTGTGCCATGTAAGTTAACTATAGGTTCAAGTGTGCTGTGAGATAAAAAAGGTTGAAAACGTTGATTTATAGGATTCCTCCTATGTTGCCAAGCACTGTTGTAAGAACTTCATGTGAATTAAGTCATTTAATTTACACAACAATTCTATGAAGTGGGTAGGTGTGTTTTCATCTTTGTTTTACAGATGTGGAAACTGAGATATGGACTGGTTAAGTAACTTGCCTAAGACAACACAGTTAATAATTGCTCAAGCCAGTATCCAAACCCAGATAGATCTGGCTTCAGAGTCTGCATCTTAACTATTGCACTAAACTACCTCTTGATAGGACTATGGTGAACCAGACTATAGCTTATTCTAAAGGGGCAGCTCTTCCTCAACTGTTCAGTCCTATGCAAGAATGAAGGGTTGATATTGCCAGAACTTTTGATCTTTCAGAAAAAGTTGAAAAGAATGGGTTACTTTTATGGGGCTAGATTTGGCCTAGAGGTCACTGGTTTGCAATAGTTGATTTAATGGTTTGTCACAGCCTGGTCAAAGTTTGTCTTTATCACTAGATTGTGAGCACATGGGGGCAGAGACTACGTCCCCTTGGTTATCTTGGTCCCCCCAGATGCCACGGTGTGGATGTTTTATAAATGTTGGAGGCCAAATGGGTTCCCACCAGGGGCAGGCCCAGCTATGGGCATTGTAGGGATGGTGATGGCCCAGAGGAATGTTGAATTCATAAGGCATGTGTCACAGATGTGAGTTCGCCCTCTCCCAGTTCCAAATGAATGAATGCGTGAGTGACAAGGAGAGGGTTTGTATATAAGAGCGTAGGTGGGAGGCTGGGCCCTGGGCAGGACAAGCAGAGGAAATAGGTGTTGGGAAACTTACTTGTTGAGTTTTTTGTTTATTTGCCGGCTTTGGTCCCAAGTGAGAACAGGCAGCAACCACTTCTGTAATGGAGAGAGCCAGAGAGGGCCTGAGGATGCCTGGAGAGTCCAGGGCCACCCCACCGCTGTCCTCCAGCCTCAGCAAGACAGCTCCCTTCCCCCCAGATCATGCCCCAGGCCAGAGGTCACAGCACAGACATCAGTGAGGTTCCAGGTTGGGGCTTGAGGGGGAATAGTGAGCAGAAGAACCTACCTCTGAAACCACAGATGGCCACTGTGCCAGGCTGGTGGTCAGCGTCCACTCCTTAAAGCTAAGGGGAGGAGGGGACAAAGTGAGTGTGGGCTGCTGGGCTCAGGCCAGCCCTGCCCATCCCATCCCTCCAGGTCCCCTCACCTGTCCCATCCCCCCAGGTCGCTCACCTGCAGGCCTCCCGGCATACTGACTGGCAGCCCAGCTCTTCCCGAACAAAGGCCTGGTGCAGCTGGTAGTAGCAATACACTGAGGGACATGGAAGAGAGTGGCGTAAGTGTGGGAGCCACAGGACCCTCCTTAATCATCCTCAGGTCACCAATGGTGCCCCTATAGTCTCATTTTAATTATTTCGCCTCCTACTTTCTACAACCACTGGTTCTCTGGAAACACACGCTACCGTGTGACACTGGGAAACAGAATAGGGTAGTGGTTAGGGACATGAGTTGAATGTTAGGTAGCCCTTGGTTTGGGGTCAGCTGGGTCCAGCTCTGTTATTATTCCCTGTCTGTGTGACCTTGGGAAATTTGCTTAACCTTTCTGAGCCTTGTTTACCTATTCTGTGAAAGGTAACTATCCTTCAATAATTCCTGCCTCCTGGAGCTGACTAATGTGCTCAAGCTGTTAGCACAGACTGGGGAGTGGGGAGGTGGGTAGCATTTGGTCCTTAACTGGGAAGTACGATCCAGGCCAGGCTTGACAACAGAACTAGAACCCTAGTAAACATCTCTCTACCAACACCTTCTTCAGGGAAATGGCAATACTGGCAGGGGCCCCTGTTCCTGGGGTATATAAAGGCTGAGGGTGGGGGTCACTCACTCCAATTGGGGTGCTGCTGGTAGTTGCAGTAGTTGGCTGCTGGAGGTAGAGGCTGGCTGTACTGTGCACACCCACATTTCTCCACCATCTTTGCCTGGAAGCACGAGTGAAGGCAGATCTGAAAGAGGAAAACCCGAGATTCTCTTAAGCTCCTTGCACCTGGATGCCAGATGGCTCTCTGCAAATCCCTTATCCCAGAGGCCCAGGTTCCCATAGCCTTGGCAGAAGTGTGGATATGCCCTATATGCCCATTGGGCCAGGATGGTCCTGATTCCAAAGGGCCCAAGCTGAGAATTTGGATTATTTGACACACAGAGGCGGAGTTGAGCTAGGCCTGGAGTGGTCGTTTTCCATCATGTGGATATTGACACAGAAAGAAAGAAACACAGTCCAATTTTCAGGGCCAAGCCCTCCACACCGGATCTCAGGGGATCATAAGCTGCCACAACATCTTTAAAGCTTATAACAAAAAGCTAATGGATTTTGCCTTATTTTGCTTTGCTGGGGGTTAAAAAAAAAAAAGCTAATGGCAGGGCCTCTGAAGGCAGGCTACTCAGGCCACATCCCAGCTTTGCCACATACCTGCTATGTGACCTCAGGCAAGTTACTTAACCTCTCAGATGTTTGGCTTTCTTTGTCTTTGAAATAAGTTTAATACCCACTTCAGGAGATTGTTGCAAGCATGAAATGAATCCTTTGTACATGGTAGCCTCTTACTACATATTATCTAGGAGTAACTTTCCAATGATGTCCCCTGTATTTTATTTTATTTTGTCTTAAAGTCCATTTGATTGTGTTTCTGTTTATTTATTTATTTATTTTGAGACAGAGTCTCACTTTGTTGCCCTCAGTAGAGTGCTGTGGAGTCATAGCTTGCAGCAACCTCAAACTCTTAGGCTCAAGTGATCCTCTTGCCTCAGCCTCCCGAGTAGCTGGGACTATAGGTGCCTACCACAATATCCAGCTATTTTTAGAGATGGGATTTTGCTCTTGGTCAGGCTGGTCTCTGAGCTCAAGCAATCCACCTGCGTCAGCCTCCTAGAGTACTACGATTACAGGCATGAGCCACTGTGCCCAGCCAGGTGTTTCTGTTTCTTAGAAGCAGACAATCTCTGACTACTAGTCAATTTTTATCAGGTGCCACCACCACCTTTCTGCGTTGCTCTCATCAGCTGGAGGACTCAGCGCTGAGGGTGCCTGGTCCTTTTGTTCTGTGGGAATGATTTTCTTTCTTTCTTTTTTTTTTTTTTTTGACAGTTTCACTATGTCACCCTGGGTAGAGTACTGTGGCATCACCGCTCACAGCAACCTCAAACTCTTGGGCTTAAGTGATTCTCTTGCCTCAGCCTCTCAAGTAGCTGGGACCACAGGTACCCGCCACAACACCTGGCTATTTTTTGCTGCAGTTGTCATTGTTGTTCAGCAGGCATGGGCCGGTTTCGAACCCACTGGCTCTGGTACATGTGGCCAGTGCCCTGGCCACTGAGCTATGAGCACCATCTGAGTGGATAATTTTCATCAATTCTTTTTGGGTCCCCTAGTAGGAAGTGAACTGCAGATTCCCAGAATGCCAGGTTGAAAACTCAAATGACTATGGGAGCTCGTGATGTAAGTTACACTCTGGGGGGTGCTGAGAACTGTGGGGCCAGAGGATTAGTGAGGGGGCTCCACTCGCTTTACAGTCCACAGGAATATGGGTTCTATGTTGCCACATTGTTTCATTTTTCAAGAGAAGCTAGAAATCTGGATTTTCTTGTGAAATTCCCTGAATTTTTAAAATCATCCAGGCTAGAAAAAACAGGTGAGTTGCCTGAAGGGGGCTGGGAGCTGCCAGGGAGCAGCCCCTGAACCAATCCAGTCACCGCCTATGATTGTGGAAGGGACACAACTTGCCCAAGGCCACGAGGGAGTGAGGGGCACAGGAGGGCCTGGAAGCCACACTCTTCACTTTGTGGTCATTTCTCTCCCTGGCTGCTTCTTTCCTGTCCCCAACTTGCCAAGACCCATTTAGGAATTGGGACTGTCCCGGCTGTACATTGTGTTCTACGCAAACCTCAGTGAATCAATTAAGCTCTGGTTACAGACGGATTCAAAGGACTGGATCCAGCCGGCATCATTTGTTCTTGAGGTCGTTGGAGGAACCCCAGGGATCCTCAGAGTTCCTGGTCCCAGCCACACCCCAGCCTAGAAAGAACTTTGCCTACAGGGTCTGAGCCATAACCCAGGGCTAGACACCCCTGCTGCCCATACCTGGAGGGAGTAGGCAGCATTGTAGATGTTCTTGACTGGCACGTCACTCCCGTCCTCTGTGCACTGACTGTAGGGTTCACTCAGCTTGAAGGACTCCGTCTGCAATCACAGCAGCACACATTCAGCCCTGCCTTTCCCTAGGGATTCAGATAGGGGCTTCTTGAACAGCCCTTGGGAGCTGAGCATTCACTTAACAGGAAATCATGGAATAACCATTATGTGCCCGGTGCTGTTGCGGGCACTGTGGGAGCCTCAGCGACCAAGATGGACAAGCTCCCTGCTCTCCTGGAGCTTACACTCAGGTGGAGTAAACAGATGGCTGACAAGCGAATACATAAATAAGATGATTTTGGATAATTCCGGCTGGTGATCCATGAAATGAGGTACGAGACTGGTGGGAGGAGGGGACAGTTTTCCCAGAGAGTGAGAGGGGAAGGTGATCCTGTAGGTTCAACAGGGACCAACCAGAAAGGGCTGGTTTTGTCCAGAACTGGACAGAATAGGATTAGGCAGAGGGAACCCAAAAGAGAGAAATCACTGGAAATCAAGTCAGAGAGGGCAAAACAGGTCCAGCCGAGAAATCTGGATCTGGTTTTCTGTATAGTAATAAGCAGTTGGCAAATCCCCCAGGAGGCGGGAGAGGGATTATGAAACTGAGCCAGTACTCAGCTGCCTGGGATTCCCATCCTCACCAAGGACCCATTTGCTTGTGTTCCAGCCCAGATGTTGACTTAGGAAAGGTTAACTTTCTTAGAAAGGGCCAAGGAAAGCCCAACAGTGTAGAATGACACCCTGATCATCAGAGGAGGTAAAAGTATCATCACTCAAAGTTCAAAAACCTCCTTCAATTATTTGTTATCGTAGTTCACCATTTGTCTCTAACTAAATATTTGATGCTGCAAATAAAAAACTCAAACAAGCCAAATAAACAAAAAAGGGGAGGAGTGGTAGACAAACACCTTCAAAGGGGAAGCAATGATTGACCATATATCATGATCAGCTCGGTCCCAGGGTCTGTGCACTGTGTGTGTGCGTGTTCACGGGCCCATGCACAAGCATTTTAGGGAGGTGTGAAAGGAAAAAGGATGGCAGATTTGTGGGAAGGCAGAAAATTATTTTCTCTTTGAAGAAATAATAATAATTAGGGGAGAAAAGGAATCAGGGGATCTGATGAAGGTAGAAACTGCAGCCTTCTCAAAGAGGCTAGTATTAGAGTTCATCTGCTCACTCATTCATCTTCTTTAGCTCCAAAAACCTCAAGGGCAATTGACAATGCTCCTTTAGAAATGTTGTAATCAAACAAAGGGGAAAGTGGCTGTCTGCTCCCCCCACCCCGCCCAGCCTCCAAGGATGTCCACTCTAACAGATCAGATCCTGCAGCTCAGATAGGACATGGTTCACTCTGCCCTGCAACCTGCCCTTCTCACCATTAGGAGCAAGCATCTTTTTCTTGTCAGTATAGTACAGATTGACCTAAGTGCTAACTAGCAGGGCAGGCCATGGTGGCTCATGCCTATAATCCTAGCACTCTGGGAGGCTGAGGTGGGTGGACTGCTTGAACTCAGGAGTTCAAGACCAGCCTGAGCAAGAGCAAGATCCCTAAAGATAGAAAAACTAGCCAGGCATGGGGTGGCGCCTGTGGCTCAAGGAGTAGGGTGCCAGCCCCATATACCAGAGGTGGTGGGTTCAAACCCAGCCCCAGCCAACCCCCCCCCCCCCCCACAAAATACTAGCCAGGCATTGTAGCAGGTGCCTATAGTCTCAGCTACTCAGTGAGGCAGGAGGATCACTTGGGCCTAGGAGCTTGAGGTTGCCGGGAGCTGACACCATGGCACACTACTGAGGGTGACAAAGTAAGACTCTGTCTCAAAAAAATAAAAAAAGAGCTGGCTAGCAAACATGTGTAGAGCCTCTGGCCCATGCTGGGCTGCGTAGGCTAGAAACTGAGATGTAAATATACCAAGTGGCACCTTTCCCCAAGAGCCTCTCACTTCTCCAAGCAGCAGGCTCCCTGGGAAGATGTCCCTTTGGGTGCCTAGGTGCTGTTGAACTGTTCCCAGAGCAGAGTGTCACTATGGGCTCCATCTGTCCAGGGCAAGGAAAGTACCCTACCCTGGCATCCAGATGAGAGGGTCTGTTCATGCAGGCAGACTGTGTGTGGCCAGCCAAGGTGGCTCCCTCTACTATGAGAACCAGCCCATGGGCCACTTCCAGGAAATGGACTGTGAGAAACCGTCCTGATTTCTATGCTTTCTGAGCACTCAATGGCCCTTCACTCTGCAACGATGCTTATCAAACTTGGAACTCTTGGGTGGCGCAGGTTGCTTTCTGAAGCAACCTGGGATAGGGCAAATGGGGCAAATGGTCTTTTCTGAGCGGGATGCAGATCTTAAACTTCTCAAAGCTTCAACTGGATGAACACGACAGAGTGCTCTGCCTACACCCTAACTGAGTTTTCCAGAACTGCTGACTTGTAGGGAGTGGAGAGACATTTTTCTTTCTATCCTGACCCCCTGGGGGCAAAAACCCAAGAGTATGTGTTGGCGTGTGTGACTGTGCAAACTGTGTGTGCATGCGTGTGCACACAGGTGAGTATGTGTGTCTGCATACATGTTTTCATGTAAGAGTCCGTGGGTGAATGCACAGGAATGTGTGGGCAGGTGTGAGTATACGTGTGCATATATGTGTGCATATGTGGGACAGGGGACCCCTTTTTATCAAACCAGGTTCTTTCTGCTTCCATCTGAGAACCCTGGGGGAGGGAGGTGGTTGTATAGGAGCCCTTAGCTCACCTCTTTAAAGATATGAAAGGTGCCTGGAGAAAGCTCAGGTCAGCAGAGTTGCAGGGCAGGGAGGAGAGGAAGTGAGAGGAGGCCTTTATCAGGCCCCCATGGCTTCTGAGGACAGCTCCTGCCTTTCTGCAACCTTGAGAGCTTCCAACTGGCACAATCGCTCCTCATCTGTGAGGTGTCACCCCTCTGGGCTATTTCCAGGCAGGGTGGCTGTTGGACAACTGTTTTTACAGTTCAGTGGTAACCACTGTCCCAGCCAGCAACCCTCAAAGTCACCTTCCGAGACTACCTATCATAGCTCTGAGGTTTTCAGGCATTCATGTCTTGATCCCAGAATCTTTTTTTTGTTGTTGTTGTAGTTGCAGTTTTGGCCAGGGCTGGGCTCAAACCTGCCACCCCTGGTATATGGGGCCGGCACCCTACTCCTTGAGCTAGCTCTGAGGTTTTTGCTCTTGTTCCAGCTTCACCCTGTTTTAAGGCGCCTCTCAGAGTGGTAGGCTGTGATGGTGAGCCCATCCCGGGCTCCATGCTTTTAAAACTGTTTCCACTGTGTTCATTTCTGGGTGAGACTTCCTTTGAATGAAAGAATCTCCTCATAGCCAAGAAGAGCCCCTACCCCGAGTCACAGAGGGCTCAGGTGACAAGTCTACCAGCCCCAGCCAATAGGTCCAAATGGTGCCCTGGGCTACTGGGAGCAGCAGGAACCCAGGTTTGGCTCTGGGGATAAGTGGGGGCCCCTTCCTGCCCTCAGTGGCCAAGCACTCTCCTTATTTCTCAAAATGGGCTGTTGCTGCTTCCAGCGAGAGGACAGCAGTGATAGCTGGGCTGGAAATGGAATAGAATAGCTTCTTTCTGTGTTTTTCCAATGGAAACAGGATAGTTTCTTTCTTGAAGCTGTGCAGGCCTGGGAGAGCTCGTTATCAGGAGGTTTTGGTGGCTGTGGGTCTCTAGGCTGCTGCTTAGGGGCCCTCCCCTAGCTCTATCTTAACTTTCCCCTCTACCATGGGCATGGGTGGGTGGGCTTTTGAGCCTCTCTGAAGGGCTTCTTCTGGAGGCACCAGGTTATGGTCAACAATTAATCACCCCTAAGCAACCAGCGGTGCCAAGCAGGCTAACTAAAGGAACTGAAGCAGAGGTCTGCGTCCAAACAAATCAGGATTCAACCCTGTCTGTGCTGCTGAGTATTTGATTTTGATTAAACAACATTAACAATCTACCTTGACTGAGCACTTACAATGTGCGAAATACTCTGATAAACACCTTAAAAGTATCAACTAAATTAACCTTGACAGCATGCTCACCTTGCTGAAGAGGAAAATGAGACAGAGAGATAAGGTAACTAGCTTAAGGCAAAGTGGCTAGCAGGAGATACAGCGGGAATTGAGACCCAGAGTTCACTCTCTCAACCAGACACCTCTAAGGAGTATGGTAGAGATTAACTGAGCCAAATGCTTGTAAAGTGCATAGCACTGTCCAGCACATAGAAACTTCCCTATGGAGATTAGTTTTAATTACTAAAATATGTATGCCCTCCAAGCACAATCTCATCCACTCCTGATACAGAAGCATGAATACCCCCAAATCTGACCTTCAGCTAAAATCTTTCTCCTGAGACCCAACTGACCACAGCTCATTTCTACCTAGGTGACTCGTGCATACCTTAAATACACTACATCTGTGGAAGATTGTGAAAGTGGCCTAAATCCTACCATCTTGTAAGATAGAATCTATTTTCCGTTCCTGGAGGCTGGGTTAGTCATGGGACTTAAACTTTGACCACTGGAATATTAACACATATGATACAAGCAGGGGCTCGAAAAGTGCTTGATGATTGGAACTTGCCTTTTCTTACTGAGCTTGGAAACCTGAGAATACTATTGAGAACAAGTCCCAGCCAGCCAGATGGGGGAGGAGGGACTACATCGGGGAGAGACAAGGTGCCCTGGCAGACTCAGCAGTTGGCCCCAAAGGCCATGATCAAGCACTGGTTGAGATCAGAAAAATTACCCAGTGTGCCCAGCCAAAATTGCCAGCCCACAGCTTGTGAGCCGGTAAATGGTTGTTGTTTGAAGCCACTAAGTCTTGGGGTGGTTTGTACACAGGAAAAGCTAACCTATGTCATGTCTAAACTGAACTCACCTCTCCCCATTAACACCTGCTCAATCTCCTGTTTCTCTCATATTAGCTAATGGCACCTCATCTATCTGAGTTAGAAACCTGGGCATCATTCTAGAAACGCCTCTCCTTGATCCCATTTGGTCACCAAGGGATGCTTAGAAGCATCTCTTTAATCAATGAGCTCCCCTGTCTCCTCTTATTCTTGCTCACTGTCTGAGTTGCGCTTTCGTCCTTCAGAACTATCCAAAGTCTTCACACTTTCCTTCTCTCAGTCTCTCCTCCACCTGAGTCCCAGATCTGGTCCTATCACTGCTCTCCACTGCTTGGTCATTCAGGTTCAAAGGCAACAGTTCAGCCTTCAGTGCATTCCCTAGAAGGCCTCACCCTACTTTCCAAGTTGTACTTCCCACTTAATTCATTTCAACTCAGCAGAGATAATCTCACTTCAACAGTTGTCCTGCCTTGCACCAGGCCCTGCAGTACAGGGAAAGCAGACACTGAACATGTAATTTAAAACATGTAAGGCCAGGTGTGGTGGCTCATATCTGTAATCTTAGCGTTCTGGGAGACCGAGGTGGGAAGATCACTTGAGGTCAGGAGTTTGAGACTAGCCTGAGCAAGAGTGAGACCCTGTCTCTAAAGAAAAACAGAAAATTTGCCAGGCATGGTGGTACACAGCTGTAATCCCAGCTACTTAGGAGGCTGTGGCAGGAGAATCACTTAAGCCCAGGAATTTGGGGTTGCAGTGAGCTATGATGTGCCACTGCACTCTAGCCCAGGTAACAAACTGAGACCCTGTCTTAAAAACAAAATCAAAAAGTAGAAACTATAAGAATTTAGTATGTAATGGCAAGCTCTACATTTATATAAGAAAAAATCGAATATTGCTATTGAAACTGAGGTGGTGGAAGTCCGTTTATTGCCATGGAAAGATGATGATATATTTTCAGTAGGGAAATAAAAGCAGATTACAAAAGAGTATCCTTAGTAGGGTCCCATTTTCATATAAACAAACAAACAAAAAAATTAGACAAGAGAGTGAAAGCACTGTGCCCTAAATGGATTACAGGTGGTTTAGCTCTTTTTTGGTTTGTTTTTACTTTTGTAATACATTATAAATGTTCTTTGTGTATGTTAAAGTCCTCACTTGTAATAAATGCTTGATAACCATAACATGCTACTTCATGGCTGGTAAGGATTCAATGAGTTTATTGAAGGGTTTAGGAAAGTACTTGCCATGGAGCAAGTGCTCAAAAAATACTGGGTATTATAACCTGTTTTTTAAGAAAGGAGACATGCAAAGAGAAGGAAAAATGAGTGTGCAGCAAAAAAGGGGGATTAGGGAAGGTTTTTCCTTATCTTTGTTGACACCCTCTTCAATACTGAATTACTCAATACTCAACGTTAAGACAATTTGTTGAGGTCTTGGAAGAAAAAATAAATTTGATAACCACATCCTGCTGAAAACAATTCTAGCGGGTTATAAAGTATCAAATAAAATCATAAAATAACTGGATGCAAATTCAGTTCGGGATCTGATCTCAAAGAAGGAAAACCCTCAGTAAATACAATGACTAAAGAATGAAACAAAGACTTCAACTATGTAAATATTCGATGTTTTGCATATGAGAAAGTATCACAAAGAAAATGAAAGGGAAAGCACAAACTGGGAAAGATATTTGCAACACATATGGCAATTAATTGGTATCTTTTATATAGGATATACTAATGTATTATTATGTAATAATATATATCATATTTTTTGTATATGTATCTCCCTCATGAAGGAAAGGGGTGGGTGTCCAAAAAGATGAGGAAAACCTTCCCTAATGCCCCCTTTTTGATTCAAACTTACTTTTCCTTCTCTTTGCATCTCTTTTCTTAAAAAATATAATAACCAATATTTTTTGAGCATTTAACTACCTGCCAAAGCACCTTCCCGAGCCCTTAACATGTACTCATTGAATTCTCACCAGCCATGAAGTGGCATATTAGGATTATCATCCCGTTTTACAGATGAGGTAAGTGAGGCACGGAAATCACACAACCAAGTGCAGAGCCGGGGTTTGCATCTCAGCTATCTGAGCACTTACAATCTCTGTGATACATATACTATACTTACAGAAAGAAGTTGTCCATGTGCTTTAGTATAATAAGGAACAGGTTGGGTTTGCAATGACTGAGGGGTGTCCCCACTCTGCAGGGCCCAGCTCCACACTTACCTGTGTGAGTGGTCCACCCTCATCCACTTCCTCATCTCCCATTCACTACTCAACCCATTGTGCTTTTGTTCCTGTTCCACTCCTTCCATTGAAAACCGTGCTGGCAAAGAACTCTAGTGACCTCTTGGTTACCAAACCCAGAGTTTACCCTCTACCTTGCTCGACCTCTCAAGTGCATTTGGCACGTTCGGTCATGCCTTCCTTGAAACTCCCTTCCTTGATTTATCTGAAACTAACTCTTTCCGGCTTCTCCTCCCACTTCTTTACTCTTGTTTCTCCCTTTTCTTTCTGCTCAGCCCTGAAACATTTGCATTTTTAGGGTTCTGTCTCATGTCTTAGGTAATGGCATTTATTTCTGCATCCAGAATTACCTCCCAGATTTTCTCCTGAGCTCCAGGTTTGTGGCATCTCACTCATTGGACATTTTCATTTCACCTTGAAACAAGTAAGGTGTATCCAAAACTGAAGTGGTCATCTGCACCCCCAAACATACACCTCCTCTTACGTTCCCTAATTCTGAGTCTGGCATGCTTCTACTCCACTGCCCAAGCCAGGACTTGAATACCAATCTAACTTCCCCAGCCCTTCTCACCAACATTGGTTGTCTAGCCCTATTGCTCCTATGATATAATATCTCTACCATGTATTTCCTCAATGCACCCCACAGACACTGCCTCAGCTAAGGCTCTCATTATTTCTGTCTCTGAATTACTGTCAATGTGCTGCCTACAGTATATTGATTACCCTTCAACCAAAATGGTTTTTCAAACACATTCCCTCCACAGCTTAGAAGCCTTTCTGTGACCCCTTTGTAATTGCTGTGCCCTTTGTCTGGACTGGCTCGTCTTGACACTAGTTGGCTATACTTGGACCTTTAAAAATTCATCATTTCGAGAGTCTTCTCTAATAGGGGCATCCATCTGTCCATCCACCATCATCCATCATCCCACCTATCCCTTCATATTTAGGATTTACTATGTTCTATGAATTGAGCCTGAGCACCAGATAGACAAGGTCCCTGTTTCCACAGAAATGGAAACTGTATTGCAAAGGTGTGTTGAAATTTGTCTTCTCTTTTTTTAATTTTCTTTTTATTCTTTTTTTTTTTTTTAAACACTGTTGCCCAGGCTAGAGAGCAGTGGCATCACCCTAACTCACAGCAACCTCAAACTCTTGGGTTAGGTGATCCTCCCACCTTGGCCTCCCAGATTGCTAGTATTACAGGCATGGGCCACAGAGCCTGGCCGGTCTTCCCATCTTAAAGATAAAGTCTTTGAAGGTAGGAACTCTGTTGTGTTCATCTTTGAATTGTTAGTGCTTTGAATACACAGTCCCTCAATGAATAAAGGAAGTTTTGTTAATTAACTGCCTGAGTCTTCCAGCTTAACACACCTATCAAAAATAAATAAGAAAGGAAGGAAGTCTAGTTTGTTTGGACTTTTTCTTAGTGGCCCCCTGCTGACCTCTTAGTAATCCTTGATTTTTTGTTGTTGTTCTAATAGCTCATAAATCTGACCTGGAGTTGACAGACCCTGCTCAGCGGCTTTGATTTTTTAGCATGCCAAATTAGATGTAGCAGAAAATTCACCCACATCTTTGTTTACGCACCACTGTTAAAGAGAACATTTGCTTTTCCCCAGTATTTCCAAGCTCATAGAAAAAAAAAAGCAACAACAGAAAACAGAGAGCAGAATTCATTAATTCTTATACTTTTGCAATCTCTCCTAGTTCATCCCAATTTACAGACACTGTGAGAGGCAGAAGAGAAGAAGGCAGTGAAAGGATGAGGGATGATGTGCTCCAAATCCTAGGCCCTTCTTGAGGGTATAGAGCAAACTCCCTGGAAATGTTGGCACACAATGCTCACTTCTGTGACCTGGGACTTGTGCCATCTACCAGTGTACAATGGAATCAATGGCCAAGATACTTGCCATGGTTTGAGCAGGATCAAGGATCAAGATTTTTTCTCTTTTCTTGGGCCATCAGCATTCACACAGACCAAGCCAGTACACCTTCCTCTTCTCCCATGCTAGAACAAAGCCCCTAAATGATATACATCCTGAGTAGGTGGAACTATAGGTATGCACCTGGCTCTTTTAAATTCATTCTTAATAAATAGTCTATGGAATTAAGAGAAAGACAAATGGACAGACAGACACTGGTATAAAAAGACTCCAGGCCTGGGCAGCGCCTGTGGCTCAAAGGAGTAGGGTGCCGGCACCATATACCAGAGGTGACGGGTTCGAACCCAGCCCTGAACCAAAAAATGCAAAAAAAAAAAAAAAAGACTCCAGGCCTGCAGATAAGAAGTAGAGTGACCAGGTACATCTGAGAAAATGTGATGGAAGTGTGATAAATAGCTCAGTGATTTTCCACTAGGCTTTAAGATAGTTGCTTGCGACATGCATAGCCTCTGGGAAGCCCAGAGAGATAGATGTTAATCTGCTCTATTTATATATTATATTACTATTCATATTACTGACAAATGCTATATACTTAGTATTTAATGCCTTGTTTTCAGGGTGGGTTCCACAAGTGCAAGTATCTGTCTTTGAAGCAAGAAAGGTTCCTTAAGATCCTTTCCCAAAATGGCATTCTGTCCTTGTTAAATCATACAGAAGATGCAAACACAACATTTAGTATTGCCCACTGGAGTGACCACTGGAAATTCCAGGCCCATGCTCCCTTTGGAAACAAACATCCTTTTTCCATTAGTTGCAGCTCATTGGTCATCCTTGAAAATATCTGTCTCCTCTCCAAGCCTACAGAAATCAGGATATCCTCTTACCAGGTGCATTCCTATGGAGGTGGCCATTGCCGTCTCAATCTCCATTCCCACATCTTCAATGAAAGGGTATTCATCCTGCCGGTGGATGATCACTTTAGCCCCAGTGGAGGACACCAGGAAGGGGTTGTATTCCTCTTCGTTTATGTACAAGATGACTTGTAGCCCTGGGAAGATAAGGCACCTGCTCTGGTCAAAAGCTAGCAAAACATTCCCTGGGGAGTAGCCTACTACCCCCCACCCCCACTGCTTTGGGAGCCTAAAATCAAAGACCCAGGCATTTCCAACAAGTGAGAGATGGACGAGGGCTAGACAGGAAGGAAGCTCCATGAGGCTGGGGATTGAAACTGACTTGCTCGCTACTGTGTCCCTAGGGCTCAGCCCCAAGCGAGGGTTCAAACACAGAATCACAGTCACAGTTCTTGTTAAGCATGCATTTTTGCTGAGCGCAGGAAACTGCTACTCTGTCTGACACATGCATCAACATGAGATAGGGAGTTCTTGAAATGATCTGAGGGATGTGCAGCACTAGGGCTGCTGACACCCTCGGAGAGCGCCCGGGGGAGATGAATCACTAATGATGAATCTGGTCACCAGCCCATCTTCTCTCTCTGTTCCTGCTCTTGGCCCCTTGGCATCTCCCTCTTCTCAGAGGCCTTTTGGAGCCTTCTCACCTAAACTAACCCCTGACTCCCAGCCATGCTGTCTCTTCAAAGCACTCATTAGTGTTTGGAGCTACCCAATGTCTGTGTACCTGTTTCCTCATTTGTTCTCTCTCCCTCTCCACTAAAATGTAAGTTCGCTAAAAGCAGAGATGGCATCTGTCTTATTCGCTGTTGTGTTCCTGGCAGAGATTCAATGAATGTTTGGCAAGTGAAGGAGTGAATGAACAGGGTCTATGTGGATTGAGAGAAGACAACTTTGAGAGATATTCTGCACTTCAACTTGTAAACAAGGAACCGAAGCCCAAAGGGGAAGGTGATTTGCTTGAGGTCACACAGCCTACCACACATAGTTGAGCGGAGCTCTGCAACTTGTCACTCTCAGTTTGTAGATGTCTTCTTCCCAACGATGTGTACATTCTGAATTATGGTTTCTTACACACTTGGTAAGAGTACAGACTACACAGTGACAAAGGCCAACGTTCCACCACAGGGCCTTACCTTTCTTGCTGGGAGCAGATCTATATATCAAATCATGTTCAGTTTGCATAGGACCTTTCAGGAATTGCTTTGTGGCTAAACTAGGCCAATCTGTCAAGTTCCTACCTTCCCTATAAAAGTTACCCATAGTAAAGTGGTAGTAACGGTCATGTGGAAGTAGTAATGGTATTATTGGTGGTGGTAGTAACAGCTGCGGAAGCAGCAATGGTAGCAGACCAGCAGCAATGCTAGTTGAAGTAATCACAGTAGTATTGACACAACTGGCGTTTATTGTGCACTGTGTGTGTTATGGCTAAGTTGTGTTCCTCTAGATTCATAACTTGAAGTCCTAATCCCCAATTTGATGGTATTTGGACGGGGGGCCTTAGTGAAGGGTAAATAAAGTTATCAAGGGATGGGGGTCTCTAATCTGATAAGATTGGTGTCTTGATAAGAAGAAGAAGAGGCATCACCATGCTCTGTCTCTCCATATGTCACAGAAGAAAGACCACAGGAGGAGAGAGAATACAGACTTCTGAAATCCAAGGGGAGAAGCCACACCAGAATTGAATTTGCTAGCATCTTGATCTTGGACTTCCCAGCCTCCAGAACTGTGAGACATAAATGTCTATTGTTTAAGCCACCCAGCCTAGTGTATTGGGCGAACAGAATATACACCACATATTACTCTAGGTGTTCTACATATTTTAAGTCCTCTTAGTAACCTCACATGGGAAATGCTATTTTTATTCCCACTTTCTAGGTGAAGAACAATAACTTGCCCAAAGTCACAGGTGAGTAGCAGAGCTGAGTTTTGTCTCTAGAATCTGCCATCTTAACTAAGATAAAGGCATGTCTATCTCCCTAATCTCCTGTTCAGCACTTTTGGGTGTAACTGCATTTGGAAGTCACCTACCCAACACTACTCACCCCAGCAATGAATTTAAGCCAGAGTGGTTCCCCAGCAGAAGGAACCTCAAAGATACCCCCATTGCTCTCTCAAAGGCAGGGAAATCAAAAGGGAAAACAGATACCAACACAGAAGGATGGAGCCAACACGAATACTGATAGAAACACTAACAGGGAAAATTAGTGTCCATATTTTTGGCTCAGTGTACCTCTGGAAGGCTCAAGCACCCCCAGTGTCCCACTGCCACCAGCCTCGCTGTTAGAGGACCTCAGACCTCCTCAGTGCAGTTTTCCTTACCATATTCACTGCCTCCCATAGAGGTACTGAGGATGGTCTCATTGACTTTGCTGTTGAATGTATAGCAATTCCCATGCATTGGATGGTGGAAAAGCGTGAAGTTCCTATGGAAGAAGAAATCAGGTCAGAAAGGGCCACACGGGGAACTTCCCTCATACATCTTAGCTGAAACTTGGAAGGGTGGTGCAAATGGGGCCAGTTCTCTTTTGGGAGAATGGATGAGAGACATGACTCATTTTCCCAACTTTCCTCTGATAAAATGACAGAAATGCCCCTCATCTAACTTGGTCCACTTTGGCATAGAATTAGGCTCTCTACTTTCTGTTCCCCCTTTTAATCCTCTCACCTTTGTCTCCATCCTAACTTGGCATTCTCTGTTCCCCAAATTCCTCTATTTTTTAATTTCTCAGCCAACCCTTGACATTTTTCACCCATTTGAATTTTCATTCAAATTCTCAGTCCCAGGAAATGATCCCCAGAGAAGGACTCACGTGATTTCAATCACTCCATTTTCTCAAGGACCAATCCATCTATCAACATGCAGAGAGGTGAGAAAGGCTTGGTATTTAAAAAAGAATGAAGTGGGCTGGGCATGGTGGCTCAAGCCTGTAATCTTAGCACTCCTGGAGGCCAGGGCACCTGGATTGCCTGAGCTCATGAGTTCCAGACCAATCTGAGCTAGAGTGAGACCCTGTCTCTAAAAATAGCCAGGCACCTGTACTCTCAGCTACTCAGGAGGCTGAGGCAAGAGGATCACTTGAGCCCAAGAGTTTGAGGTTGCTGTGAGCACTCTACTGAGGGTGACAAAGTGAGACTCTGTCTCAAAATAAAAATAGAAATTTAAATAAATAAATAAATAAATAAATAAATGAAATGAAGTAAGCCCTTCATACACACAGGAATATTTTAGAATGTCCCATCCACTGACCAGTTACCACCAGTACTATCTTAAAGGTGGGAAGGTTTGAAAGCGCATGCATTTGAATGTGGACCTTTCTTCCTTCCTCTTTCCTTCTCTTTCTTTCCTCCTTTGTACTAAATTGGTGGCTCTTATTCATCAGTATGCGTGATGGTAATATATAAGGTTATAGGCACACTATCAATTACTCTATTTTTATGAGTAATTTATTCAGTTTTTGGCTGGGTTTGAACCTGCCACCTCCGGCATATGGGGCTGGTGTCCTACTCTTTTGAGCCACAAAAATTACTCTTTGAGTAATTTAAAGGGGTTAAAGATATTTTGACACTATGCCAACCATGTACATCTCACTCACTGATTCTAGAACCCACCTCTCATATAAGCTTCCAGGGAGCAACGGTCAGTGAAAAGAGCACCTTTTGTTCCCAAGATCTACAGCTGAGCTGCATGTGCATACAAGGGGTCTGGCAGTCAGAGCTACCAACCCTTAGAGGCTGAGAGAGCAGCCTTCCTTTCCTGACCTGGTATCACAAGACACTCCATCAAAGAAGCAGGTAACCAGCAGTTCCTCGGCAGAATAGCTCATGTTGATTTTCTTCTCCAGGGGGACCTGTGCCATGATGTTCATGTAGTGCAGCTTGTACCACTCCTGAATGGCATTGACCCCAGAACTGAAGGTGTAGGTGGCACAGTCAGAGGTGTCATTGGCACACTGTGAACAAGAGGAGACACCAGGCTAAAGCCATTGATCTTACCATTACTCCTCAGAAGGATGGTAAGGATAGGTGACTGAGACTCCAGGCAAGGATGGGTTTCTTTTCACTTGGGGGGGCTAGGAGAGAACATCTTCAAGCATCAAGGACCAAAAAGGGGCTGAGCAAGGAAGAACACAAGAGTCCCACTTTCACAGAACTCTATTACCATCTGCCCACTGGGAGAGAAGCCAGTCTAGTTTCTTCTGGATTCCCAGACACCTAGGGTTCAGCTGACTGATGCTACTAATTCCTATACAACCCCTTCTCACTTCCTGTTATATCAATGCTCAGTACATCTGGATTCTAGCCCAGATTCTGACACTATTCCTCTGTAGGATCTTGGGCAAGGCATTATGTATCCGTTATTTCATGCACAAAGTGTTGCCTGAAATAATGTTTCCAACTTCATGGTAGTTGAGAGGAGCCACATTTGAAATATGTAATGATGAGAACTTAACAGAAATTGTGGTACATTTCAGATATTCCCATCACACAGGGCTTGGAAACTCTTCTGAAAGGAAATATATCAAAGACTTGATTTTAGTGCCAGGGAGAGCTCTGTGGATGTCCTATGAAAGCACCCAAGAAGATCTCTAAGGTCTCAATGATTTAGAGGAGGAGCTATTTTTCAGGATTTGGGACTAGAGCCGTGAGCGCTCACAATCAGTGTCAAGGCTGTACAGTGTAGAAATAGCTCCTGTCCTCCAGAGACCAGAGCATGGAGACACAGGGTGGTGATCAAGTTTGCTCAGGAAAAAGAATTCATTTTCAGTAAGTGGCTGCTTCCTTTTTTTTTTTTTTTTTTTTTTGCAGTTTTTGGGCGGGGCTGGGTTTGAACCCACCACCTCTGGCATATGGGGCCGGTGCCCTACTCCTTTGAGCCACAGGTGCTGCCCAAGTGGCTGCTTCTTAAGGGGCCCTCAAATGGGACCAGAAGGGGAGAAGAAAAATCAGACCACAGCATCTTGTGAAGGCAAATATTGCAGAGAATGTTGAGCTTTCTACATTAGGAGTATCTGTTTTTTTCCTTCTGATGTCTGCACCCCAATTTTGCTTTGAGAGGATTTCCTTTTCTTCTTCTGGATACAGTCTGGTGAGACTGTCCATCAAGATGCCTCACCCTCCATTAGCCAAGAAGTGATCCAGTGACCCAAGCTTGACCAACCGGATAATTTGAGAATGGAATTTGACTCTTTTTTGAGACAGAGTCTCACTTTGTCACCCTCGGTAGAGTGCCATAGCATTACAACTCACAGCAAACTCAAACTCTTGGGCCCAAGTGATTCTCCTGCCTCAGCCTGCCAAGTAGCTGGGACTATAGGTATCCACCACAACGCCCAGCTATTTTTTTGTTGCAGTTGTCATTGTTGTTTAGCAGGCCGGGGCTGGGTTTGAACCTGCTGGCCTCAATGTATGTGGCGAGTGCCATAACCATTGAGCTATGGGATCCGCCTAGAATTCTACTCTTAAGAGAATCAAATTTCGAAGACTGAAAACACCTGAAGCTTCTTTAATCCAGCAGCAATATCTGAAATGGCTTTCTACCATGTCTTGCCACCTAGACCCCTGGATCTTCCTTAATTTTAGCCCTCCATGAGCTACTGGTCACCTTCTAAGACATTTTTTCCCCTGCTTAAGATTGCCTGAGTCAGGCTGGGTGTGGTGGCTCACACCTATAATCCCAGCACTTTGTGAGGCTGAGGCAAGAGATCACTTGAGTCCAGGAGGTCCAGACTAGACTGGGCAACATAGTGAGACCCTGTCTCTACAAAAAATAAGAAAAATTAGTCAAGCATGATAGTGTGTGCCTGTAATTCTAGCTATTCAGGAAGCTGAGGCAGAAGGATTGCCTGAACCCAGGAATTTGAGATGCAGTGAGCTAGGATGGCACCACTGCACTACACCCTGGGTGACAGAGTGAGACCCTATCCCTACTTTAAAAAAAAGAAAAAGGAAAGATTGACTAAGTCAGTTTTAGTCGCTTGTCTCTGAATCACTGTATCTGGGTGTGTTTCTTTCAGCAGGACAGAGGGGCTGATGGCCAAAGAAGAGAGTCCTGGGACCCCATGCCCACCCCTTACCCCCAAATGTGAAGAAGTGAATCTATCTTACCAGTTGGAATCCTACAACCTTCTTGGACTCATGGACGTGCATGACATTCGAAGCTTTGTGAATGATGTTTCCACTGACTTTCCGCTTCCTCCCTGTGATGAAGTCTCTGGCTTTGCCCTTTTCTTCCTGATCGAAGACCAGCAGTGGGACCAGGTGGAGGAATTTGGGCTGTGGGCCCTCCCAGGTTGAACTCCAGGACTCTGCTTCTCGGCGGTTCCGAGACTTAACCTCTGAAAAGCCATAGAGGGACTTCAGGGCCTCTCTGGTCTCCTGTTCCAAGTCAGCTAGAAGATGGCGCACGGTACTGTACCTGCCAAGGTGGGAAGGAAGAGTCAGAGAGAGGGAGGCTGCCCTGGCAGAGCCCTGGTGCGTCCCTGTGCTGCTTTCCATCAGCCTCAAGCCCACCTTTCCCACCCCCTTGGCCGGGCACACTGTGCCCCATCCAAAGTGACCACTGGCTCCAGCAAATGGGGAAAGGCTCACGCATGGGTGACCTTTGGGTGACTTTCTGCAGCTTCACCTCTGCCACCCCATCTACTGGCTCTCGGGGTGTGTTGATGAGTTTGTCCCAACTAGCATTTCTGGAGTGGTGACTGTCAGGTGCCTCCCATAAACCAACCACAGTGAGAACAAGTAAATAACTGCAGACCAGGAGTCTACCTAGGGGGCAGGCTCTGTCTCCACCCAGCACTCTCTGCCCCTGCCCACAGATTCTCCCTAAATCAGTGCTGGGAGGGAAGAAGGTATAGCCATTACCTCAATGACCCCCAAGAACACAGAAGAATAATACAGGAGTTGCCACCCCTTGCTCTAAGCACAGAGACTGAGAGTGGTAACTCCAGAGTCAAACTAGCTAGGTTTGAACCTGGAACTGGCTCTGTGACCTTGCACACGTTACTTAGCCATTCTGTATCTCAGTTTCCTCCTTTGGAAAAAGGGGTTCTTGGGAAAGTTCAATGAGCTTATTACATACAATAAATATGCAGATACATATATAGAATTAAATTGTCTCTGTCATATTCTAGCAGTGTAATTATATTTGTTAATATTGTAGCCCACTACTAGATAAGCTCCACTAAGGCAAAGACTTTGTTGTATGCCCTGGAACCTAGCACAGTGTGTGTTAGTTTGCAGATGCTGAGTAAATAATTATGGGAAAAATACTGGATAGAAGGAAAGAAGGAGGAAGAGAGAGAGAGAGAGAAAGGGAGCGGAGGGGTGGAAGAGGGAAGGAAGCGGAAAGGGAGCAGAGAGGGAAGAAGAGAGGAAAGGAGAGGAGAGGAGAGCAGAGGAGAGGAGAGGAGAGGAAGAAAGAAGAGAAATACTTGGTAGGTTGAGAATGAGTCGTAGACCCGATTTTGATTTTGAGTTTGCTGCCACCATCTCATTGATGACTTGGGAGCATTTAGTTTCTTTTGATAATCTTGATAATCTCCCTCCCCTGCTCTTCCCTTCTCCCACCCTCACACCTGCTTTGACAAATTCTGCCAGATTCTGATCTGCCTCAAGGATTGGTTTTCCACATTTCTGAGGAGGACTCTGATGACCCATTTAGAACAGGTCCTTCGGCAGACAATAGAGCAGTAGCAAGGGCTGATCCTGCCTAGAGCCCCGTGATCTCAATTAATGGGGCTGGGTTCACCCAGATGAGGGTTTGGAGCAGCTGAGATGATCCGGAAGTTGCCTGGGTGTCACTTCTGAGTCAGCCTCTCCAGCTCACATTCTGGGGAGAGTGAGGATAAGAGCTTGGAAAGCTGGGGATAGGTCAGGGGGCAGGGAATGGCTCAACTGGGATTAGTGGAGGAGGGCAAAGGGGTGTAGCTCATTCCAGGATCAACCTCCAAAAGCAATGATGCTTGCATCCTCTCCTTCTTCCTGCTTTCCCCGAGCCAGCCCATCCTCAGAAGTTGCTGAAGGACCGAAAACTTGGTGCAGATTTAGAACCCGGGAGAGGGCAGTTTACCAATGGTGGCAACAAATTCAGATTTCTGGGAAACATGTTTGCAGGCTGGCGCCAGCTCCCAGACTACCAGTTGGTTAATTCTGGGAGGGACTTTGGCCTCTGGAGAAGACTAGCCTCCCACTCCCAGCGCCCTGCTCCTGCCTCTTACTTGTAGGGGTTGATGTTGCAGATGGTGACAGCAGGAAAATCCAGCTTCTGGAAATGGACTTTAATGGAGACAGAGATGGTGTAGAAGGAGAACACGAGGAGGGCACATTGCCAGAAAATAAGAGCCACGGCTGTCAGTGTGAATCCGATCCAGAGCAGGCGCCGGAGGCGGCCGCGGGACACCACGATGCGACGGCAGCCGTGGGTGTTGGTGTTGAGACAGTACCACCGCATCAGCTCTTTAATGGTAGGCGCCTGTGGGCCTGTCACTGGTAGATTCTTCTTGATTTTGGCTTTGATCTTCTCTCCGGGAGCCATGGCAAGGATAGGATGTTGAGGGCAGGTGTGCTGGAAGGGCAGAGGAGAAAAGCAGGTGAGCTGGCACTCGTTGGGCCACTGCCATGTCTCTGGAGGCCAGAGCTGGGAAACACCAGCCCACGTGCCCTTAGAGAGTACCTGTCCCGCTGTGGGTTGGACAGTCTACATTCTGAGGCCTTGGCCCCTTCTCCAGGATATTTGCTTTTGGCCACCACGGCTGCCAAAGAAGCTGCCTACTCCTCTTACAGCCCCCAGGCCTAGCCCTGTGGGGGCTGGGTGAGGTTTAACCTGTGAGTCACTGGCTAGACAGGCTGATGGATCTTTTTCTAAGTTTCTGGGGCAGGAGCCCCCAGAACAACCTGACCAGCAGCTCTCTTATCAGATAGGGGTACCCGCATCTTATAGCCTCCTTTAGAGCAGCATTCCTATCTCATTATGCCCCCTGGTGCCTAACAGTGTCTGGCACAGAGCAAGTGCTTGGCATAATTGTTATGGACAGATGAAATCTACCCAGAGAATTTCCTGGCAGCCACCTTACATCATGTTCCTGGCCATATTTTTCACAGGCTTTTCCCTGCCTGGAATAATTTCATTTCCTCTCTTTACAGTCAAACTCTTAGTGTTTCCAGAGCACCTGATACAACAAGAGCCCACAACTATTGGCCACTTAATATTTGCCAGGCAGCGTGCCATAGTTCCTTGATTCTAAGATACCATTAATTTGGAGAACACCTTTAATTTAGTAATAGCATTGGGGGAAAGTATAGTATTGGAAAGCAAATTACTGCATTTATCAAAGCACATGACACATCTCAATTATACAAAACTTCCCAATATGAAATAATTTTAGAAATGAGCTATAGACTATAGACTCATCTAATGTTTATAATACATAGTCTCATTAATATTTGCAGTCTCTATAACTATACATACAGTGTATATACACATGTGTATATATAGGTCATTTCATGTTTCAACAATCCACGAGGTAGACATACTATTATTATTTTTATGTTAAGAGGAGGAAAATGAGTTCAGAGAGGATGTGTAACTTGCACCAGATCACACAGCTAATTAGTATAGCAGCTGGATTGGAACCTTGCAGTCTTAACCACTGTGGTATATGCCTTGAGGGACTTGGTATTTCACTGGGTGCTGCCACCCCCTTATCACAGCAAGCAGTTAATTATCAGTACCTGGAACCAAAGATAGGAGGAAAGAGAAGGGGGCCTGAGTTGTTTAATTCCCAAACTCTGGATAGTAAATGTGACTTCTAAGAAGACTCGTAAACACTAGTATTGGAAGTAGGGGATATATGCAAACTCTATCCCCTGTGGCTTCCACAGTGACAAAGGCAAATTAGGACATACTCTACTTTGGAGTAGGGTATGCAAGGTGGTACTCAAGATTCAAATGATTCCCTATAGAAGAATTAGTAGCTGCAACAAGGCACTTGCTCTTCTAAATACTCGCTCTTCGCAGGTATCACCTCATTCAACTTTCACAACAATCTTTTGAGGTGGGAATCAGTTACTCCCACTGCATGCATATACAAATGAAGTTGAGACAGTGAGAGGTTAAGTAGCTGGCTCAAGGTGACACTAGAAAGTGGATGAGCTGGGATTTGAACTCAGGAGTCCATATCTTTAACGATCAGCTATGCTTTGCCTCAGTAATAATAGCGACAACACCAGTAGCCCAGGAGCAGTAACAGCAGCCATCATTCATTGATCCTTTACACTACTCCCAGGCATCCTACTCAGTCTTTTGTGCACATTACTTAATTTAATCCTTACTACAATTATATGAGCTCCTGTTGCTATGCCCATTTCACAGATGGGGAAACTGAGGTGCAAAGAGATGAAGTAATTTGCCCCAGGTTACACAGGTAGAATGGATCCAGAGGATACTGAGTTCCAGTGCCCTGGCTCATGGCAGCGACTCCTCTGCACTCCCCTCGCCTATCCTCGACCTTGCCTACTCCTCCACCGCAGTGAAGGAGCCCAAAAGGAGCCCTCGGGGAGGGATGCAATATTTGCCCCAAATCTAGGGCCGGGTTCGCGTGGACCAGAGCCTCACTGATGGCAACCGTGTGAGTCTGCGTGGCTGCACGGAAGTCTCTTGAGCTCCCGGCTTAGGACACCGGATCGGACCTCCTACAGGGCGCCTCTGCAGCCCCTGCCCCGCCCCCGCGGAGCGAGCTGGTGCTGTCCTGCTGCCGAAGCTACGTCTGCCCCGGGCCAACCCGCTTCAAGTGTTTGCTTCTTTCTGCAACAACAGCCACCCCCAGTAAAAGCATTCCGGAGGAACGGCAGCAATCAAGTCCACGCGCCTCACAGAGGCCGGGAAGGGAGCGAAGCAGGTGCTGGGCTGGGCGACGAGCTGAGGTGCAGCCGTGACCTTCAGACCCCTAAGTTTCTGAGTAGCTCAGAAATGCCTCTGGCCCTGTTCTATTCCCCGAGCCACGGCAATGGTAGGCGCCAGAGAGCTGGACCCGGATCGCGCCGGGAAAGGTGTCTCAGCATCCTGTCCACCGCGGAACAGCTACTGGCTGATGCCTGCCTGGCCAGAGACCGCGCGGACGGCGCCGGCAAAGCCACAGTGCCCTGCGTCCTCCTTGGTGCCTGAACCCCCGAAGTGGTCCCACCCGACCCGGTTGAGCTCACCTCTACGTTCCAAAGGATTCGTGGCTCACGTAGGCGCGATCCCGGTACTCTGCTCTGCTGCTCGGCTCGCAGAGCTAGCTAGCATCCCCTGGCCGCTGCGGCCAAGGGCTCTTGTGGGCGGGCCTGGGCCCCGCCCCTAGAGCCCGCCCCTCAGACTCCGCCCCCACCTGCCCAGGTGGTGTCTTCAGGCCGCAGACGCCTGAGCAGCTCGGAGCCAGCTACGACTTCACAGCGCCCCCTGCCGCCCCGAAGCCACCTTGCATCCTGCCTTAACACCTCGCAGCGCCTCCTGCCTCCCAGTTACTGCCTCGCGCCTTCCTCCTTCGCCCAGGTGACAAAGTCCTCCTCCTCCAGCACCAGGAAGTCCCCCTCAGCCTCTCATTATCCGGACTCCCTCTGGGCTTGCAGCGTGAGGCTGCTTCAGTGCCCAACTGGGTCTGGCTGTGAGCTGTTCAGCTAAGCCACCCATCCTTTGCTCGTTTCACCTGCCTTTTTATAAGGACTCACGTAGATAACTAAAAGAAGTGAGGTTAAGTTGAACTATTAAATAAGTTATTACAGAGCAGCATGCCACTTCTCTGCTTAAACCTATTCAATGGCTTCTTACTTTATGCAGAGGAAAAGCCAAAGTCCTTATGATCATTTACAAGACCCTACATTATCTGATCCCTGTTCTCACTCTGCCTTCATCTCCTCCCACCTTACTCTGGCTCATCCTGCTTCATCCTCACTGGCCTCTGTGATGTGCATTGAATATGACTATGATTGGAATTAGCCTTGGAAAAGTCACAGTGCAGTGTATGCCATATCTAGTCCCAGGTGCAAATCTACAAATCTTTTAGGGAACATTTTTTTATGCCAGATGACACTAGTGAGGGCCCTGAGCTCTATTTCAGAAATAGACTCAAATTAGCATCAGCAAAGCCAAGAATTTATACAATGGATGTATACAAGGATGTTTTGTAGAATCCAAAGAAACACAAAGAAGACCTCAGGAAACTAGAAACCAATAAATTCTGGATTCTTTAGAAGGAAGATTTTGTGGACTTTCTTGAATTTTCAAAGCCTAAGTCTCAGTGGGTCCCCAGGAAGAATTTGATTGGACACTGGCCTGCCAATGAGCTGGCTTCTTTGGGTCAGGTATCCTTATTCCTGGTCCAATCGCTGGCACTATAAGGATAGGAACAGGTAGAACAAATATGGCTGCAGAGGTTCACCAGCATGGGTAGATGGGGCAGTTCTTAAAGAATGTGGCTGAGTAAGAAAAAAAAAAAACTTAAAATGAAGTGAATCAAACTTTTCCTTTGTGTTCAATAAAACCACTTACAGTCCACTAAGAAAAAGCAATATTAAGTAGGACTTACACTGTCCCCTAAATACATAGATTTTGTAAATTTACTCACCTAAAGCATGGTGTAGTGATAATGTATTTCTGTGTTTGTTTTTCTGCCAATATCCTTCTCTTCTTATTCTGGAAACATCTCTGAATTTCCTTTGGACAACTATGCACCTCCTTCCCCTTCTCAGCCTATGTGGTTCAAATTGGATTGACCCCTGCTGGCTCCAGGTTTAACTAATCAGATTGTTTTATCACTTAGGGCATAGGGGACAGACCCAAATTCAATCCAATGAGAGTGGATCTTCTGGAAGATTGCAAAAGAGAACTTCTCTCTTTCTGTTGGGGCTACCAGCACAACACAAAAGCAGAAAGATATGGACAGGGTTCCAGCCCTGATGATAAACTGAATGTCTCCGGATCCAGCACTACCTAAAGCTGGGTCTCTGTCCTGGAAATTTGAGTTATGTGAGACTAGAAATTTGCTATTGTGCTTAGGACACGTTGAGCTCAGTTTCTCTCACTAGAAACCAAAAGTCTCAACTAATATATAGGATAAAATCCTATCTTCCCTCTCAGATGTGGTTCTGCTCTTTAAAGCAAGTGTACACAATTCTACAAATCTACAGGTACAAATCTACAAATCTTCTGGGAAACACTTTCCTATGCCAGATGACACCAGTGAGGACCCTGAGCTACTAAAAGGGAAAAGGAGTAATTATAACTCTGACAAGGAAAGAGATTGTCCTTGATTCTAGACCTCTTTAGCTATAAACACACAAGGTCTTGCTCTGTTTCCCAGGCTAGAGTGCAGTGGTGTCATCATAGCTCACTTCAACCTTCTACTCCTGGGCTCAAGCAAGTCTCCTGGCTCAGTTTCCCCAGTAGCTGCAACTGCAGGCATAAGCCACCATGTCCAGCTAATTTTTCTATATTTAGTAGAGCCTCTTGCTCAGGCTGGTCTTGAACTGCTGGCCTCATGTGATCCTCCTGCTTCAGCCTTGTAAAGTGCTAGAATTACAGGCAGGAGCCACAATACCCAGACCTCTTCAGCTATCTCAGCAAGACCAAAGTTCACCAATTTATCTCCTAAGATAAGGAGGCCTAAGGTTAATATAAGTCAGGTGTGGGGTCAATGGGACTTAAACTTCCAGGCTCACATTTATGTTATGTAATAGGATGGAAGGATTCCAAAAAGTTATCAACAAGGTCTTCCATGACTTGCTGGGTTGATGAGGGGTGGTGAAGGGGTTGCGACGCGCTAGAAGATCATTCTTTGTCACCCTTGGTAGAGTGCTGAGTTGTCATAGCTCACAGCAACCTCAAACTCTTGGGCTCAAGCAATCCTCTTGCCTTAGCCTCTTGAGTAGCTGGGGCCACTGGTGCCTACAACAAAGCCTGGCTATTTCTTTTAGAGATGGGGTCTTACCCTTGCTCAAGTTGGTCTTGAACTCATGAGTTCAAGCTATCTGCCTGCTTCAGCCTCTCAGAGTGTTAGGCTTACAGATGTGAGCCACCATGCCTGGCCTTCTTTATTCTTTAAGAAAATTTTTTTTTCCTTTTGAGAGAGTCTCACTCTATTGCCCAGTCTAAGTACCATAACATCAGTCTAGCTTACAGCAACCTCAAACTTGTGGGTTCAAGCAATTCTCCAACCTCAGCCTCCTGAGTAGCTAGGACTACAGTCTCCTGCCTACAATGCCTGGCTAATTTTTTCTATTTTTTAGTAAAGACAGGGTCTTGCTCTTTGTCAGGCTGGTCTCAAACATCTGACATCAAGGAATCCTCCCATTTCAGCCTTCCGGACTGTTAGGATTGTAGGCGTTAGCCATGGCACCCAGTCTAGAAAACTATTTTTATTTATTAAGCGAGCCCTAGTCCCCACTAACTTGGGCAATATTTCTCTGTGTAGTCTTAGCTTGGGCTAATAGCATCAATTGTTGAAATAGTAGAGAAATGTAAATCTGGTTGCATTAAATTTCTAGGACCTTTTTTCCCCTGAGGGGAATACATATGCTTCTGGCAAAGGTTAACATCATTTTCCTAGTATAAGAAGTATGCCCTTATTAAATTCTTTAAGGATCAAGAAACATGCACAGATTACTTATATTAATGGGGGTTTGTGGAAATTATAATTTCCTGGCCATGTTGGAGGGGTTTTCATGCCCCATTCCCTACGTGCTTGGCCCTTGCCAATTTCACATTTTACTATGCATCACCTGAAACACTCTGCTTCTAGCACTTATTTATAATTCAGGTAGGATTGTGTATACTGCAAACAGACAAAAAAAAAAAAAAAACCCCAAATGAGCCTAAGTTTAGTGGAAAAAAATTAGCTCACGTATAGGGGAGTTTGGATTTAGGCCCACTTTAAACTTGAATTCAAAAGATGTCACCAGGACATGGTTTCCCTGCCTGTAAGTCTTGGTTCCATTTTCTCAGTGTTTACATCACTGTCCATCCAGTGTAGTCACAAGATTGCTGCACTAGTCCAGCTCCTACATTTATATAAGTCTGAGTCCACAAGGACTGGTGGCTCAAGCATAGACTGTAGGGATAGTTCTGAACCATCCCAATTGGACTTTGTTTGCCCTGATTGAGGTGTGTTTCAGTTTCCAATCGAACACCTTGTTTAGAATGATGGAATTAATTGATTGGCTTAGGTTTGGATTACATGCTAGGTAGAATCACTTTCACCCAAAACGTACAAACTGAGAAGGCAGAATGGGTGGTTCTCCCAAAGCAAAATCATGGTAAATCATGGGTTGCAAAAACATCTAGTCTTATATAATTTCCCTACTTTTGCCTTCATTGGCACCTGCAACTCATAATTGTCTCAGTGAAAAACTCTCCTCTTGGCTTTGCCTTTTCTAAGATTTATTTATACTCCTTAGAACTTTAAAAAATTCCTCTATAAGGCTTCTAGGTCTTAAAAGATCAGTGGAAGGATTCAGAGTCTTCAGATGCTAGTCATAAGAAACAGCAGAAGACCTTAAATCGTTTAGAAAGTCAGAGGAGGGATTGCTTCTTGGTCTTTTGGCTAAGATCAAGTGTAGAAAGTTAGAGGAAATCTAAAGATGTCTAAAGTGGATTAGAAGACTAATCCACTAGTCCAGGTTAAACTGATACAAAGCCTTACCAGCAGTTCTCAACCTGTGGGTCGTGACCCATAGGAACTGTATTAAAGGACCATGGCATTAGGAAGGTTGAGAATCACTGCCTTAGGCATTTGTGGCACAGAATTGGCTAAGTGTGGGGATAATAAGTAAGCTGTTCCCAAATTTCCAAGATTTCTGCAACTCTAGAATGATGTCTCTCAGTTATCTTGGCGCACTAAGATGGGATCAAGGTTCTTTCTCCATGCATGCTCCCTAACCTAGTTTTGGGGGCTACATATTGTCTTTGATCACTGGGGAGGAGGGACCAGGATCTTTAGATTCTCTCCTGTGCATTTCATGGTTTTTCTGATGTGGCTTCGCTTGAAGGGTGGTGGTTGTACATGATCAGCACCGTGGACAGCGGCCACAGCGCAGTCATGACTTCTCCTTTGAGGCAGGAGGTCTCTAAGGGGATGGTAATCTCCCATAAAATGCCATTCAGAATTTCAGGATAAATACAGTGAAAAAGATGAAGGTGTAGAAGTGACATCCCCCAGCCATGGACGAGAAATATCATGGATAGCCTTTAGAACTAGAAGCGTACGTTCAATTAGGGATGGTTATGTTCTACACAGTTGCCATGAGCAATGAATTAGTGAATAGGAACATATGATTCGATTCTCGAGAGCCTCTACTCACAGCATTCCCATCAGCCAATCAATACATAACTTTGTTTTGTGTGTGTTTCTGCTTAGTCACCTTATTTAATATATAGTTGATTTGATAACGTTGAAATCATAGAGACAAACATTATAATTCATGCCTGAATAAAGCTGATCTAACACATATTTTCTCAGTAAGGCACATCACAGCCTTCTTGTGCTTAGGAATATTAGAGAGCACTTCAGCACTCTGCTTGGGGAGCCATTGTAAACAGCAAACTTGCCAGCAAAAGCACAAAACTGCCAAAACTGTGGCACTAATTAGACTTCAAAAAAGGACACTTGTCTACAGCAGATGAGCTGAAACAAGAAGGCAGAGTGTTGCCTTATTTGACCTCAGCTAGGAACAAATACATTGAGGAACTCGAATTTTCTGCTGCTCTGCAAGTGTCTGTAAAGGGACGTGGTATCGATTATTGGGTTACACATATATTTTAGAGAGTAGGCAAATTTGAAATCTGTGCATGAGTGTTGACTCTATTTTTTATTTTTCTTTAAACCAATTTGGAATATATAAATTGCATCATAACTGTCTCAGGTCTGAATAAACAAAATATAACCAGAGTTTATAAACTTACAATGAGTCCTTACAATGACCCATAAGGCCTTACATGATTTCATTGGCTCTTTCTTTTCTTGCATCTGAGGATGCATAATTAGATCATTGTCTTGAGATCTTTCTTTTTTTTTAATGCATTTACAACTATGCATTTCCCTCTCATATGTTACCATACCATAATATGTTACCATATTATTATGGTTCCATAATTTTTATACATTGTGTCATTTTCACTTATCTCCAAGTGTTTTCTAATTTCTTTCATGATTTCTCCTTTGAGACAATGTTTATTCAGTATCTTGTTTAATTTCCACATGTTTGTGAAGTTTAGAAGTTTGTGAAGTCCCAAGTTTCTTTCTGTTCGCTGATTTCTAATTCCACTCAATTGTGCCAGGATACATACATTGTGTGATCTCAATCCTTTTAAATTTATCTGGGCTTGTTTTATGGTTTATCATATGGCCTGTTTGGGGCCCGACATGATTTAGTGCCACTAAACCAGTTACCACTCTAAACTGAGATATATTGATTGCTCATTTATTCCCTTCCATCCCCTCCGGCCCCTTTGCTTTTCTCAAACACATCCAGGCATGTTCCCGTCGCAAAATCTTTGCATCTGGCTCCCTCCCCTCTTCTTAGGGGGCTCTTCCTCCTCATTTTTGCCTAACTCCTTGTTCCACCTCTTTCAGATCTTTGCCCCAAAGTCGTCTTCCCAGCAAGTCTTTCATGACCACTCTATTTAAAATTTCACCCCCTTCATTCTGTTTCTCTTTCCTGCTTTCTATTCTCCATGGCACCAATTTTCATCTGACATACTATATCTATTATTTGCCTGTTGCCTGTCTTTCCCCATCAGAGTGCAAGCTCCTTGACAGCAGGTACTTTGGTTTCTGTTCACTGCTCCATCTGTAGTGTAAAGAACAGTAGTTGGTACACAATAGGAGCTCAATATATATTTTATAAGACAACAAGGAAGTAAAGTAATATAATCCATTTTAGTTTGGGTCATGGTTCTCTCCCCTATGTCAAGAAGAGTCTGCCCAAGGAGAAAAAGGTTCTCTCAGACAATGGAAGGGCAGGCTGCAGGGCTGAATAGACTAGTCAGAGACAGTTATACTGCAATTTATATATTCCACAAGGGCTAGAACTTGAGTATAAATGATAGACACAGGGCCAACTTCATGGGTATGTGACTTGTACAGTTGCCCAAGCGCTCACACTTGGAAGGACCTTATGTTTGATTTAGTGCTTTGCTGTCTTGAAATTTTTAGTAATTTTTGAACAAGGAGCTCTGCATTTTCTTCACCAGGTCCTACAAATTATGTAGCTGACCCTGCACTTGCAGACTCCTTGGACTTAAGAAAATTGATAAAGGTGGGGAAATTGCTAGAGAAAACATTAATAAAATCCAGCTTTTCTAACAGAGAAGACGCCAGTAGTCAGATTGAGAACATAGATTAGAAAATTCAGGTCTTGGAGGAAAAAAACAATGTAAACTGACATTCACTAAATTTAAGCTGCGTCTATTTGTATTGATAAAAAAAGAATGGATTTTCAATATGCTATTCTTTCAGCTTTTTTGTATGCTTGAAAAAAGTAACAATGAAAAGTTTAGAAAATAAAAAAAGCAGTATATTATGTGTATACATATACACATATGTATGTATAATGTAAATATTCATGATGTATAAAATATGCACAATGTGTGTAATATCACTGATACTTAATGTAATATGTGTATTTCCAGGTTTTTATTTGTTTTTCATTTTTTGGGTTTGTTTGAGACAGAGTCTTACTCTGTCATGCTGGTTAGAGGGCTGTGGCTTAATAGCTAACTCAAACTCCTGGGCTAAGTGATCCTCCTGCTGCAGCCTCCAGGATAGCTGGGACTATCGGTGCCTGACACAGTGCCCAGCTAATTTTTCTATTTTTAGTAGAGATGAAGTCTTGCTTTTGCTCAGGTTGGTCTCAAACTCCTGAGCTCTAGTAATCTACCTGCCTTGGCCGCCAGAGTGCCAGGGTTACAGGCATGAATCACTGGGCCCAACTCTCCAGGTTTGTTATTCATCTACTGAGGAAGGTGATTATCTGTTGCTGCATGGTTTGGTCAATAGCTTACTCCACAACTGATCAATATTTACAACGTTTTAAAGCATTTCTCAGCAAACAATTAATTTAGATTATTAGGAGGGAGTTTTGCTATTTGAAAAACTATTAATGTTTCTTCTACTATACTTTTTAAAGATTTTAAATGTACTCGAATTTTGTTTGATAATATTAATCATTGTAAAAACGTTAAGCAATACAGAAAAGAATGAAAATCTTGCCTAATTACCACTTACCGCAGCCCCTAAATCCCACCTCATTATTAACAGTTTTGTATATTCTTTCAGACTTAGAAATTGTTATATAAAACAAAAGAAAACTGCATATAGGACCCAAATTGATTTATGTTTTTCTGCAACCTATTTTTTCCCCACATAACTGCAAATTACGGCAACCTTTCCCTATAAATCCATAAAAAGATATCTTATTCCTTTTAATAGCCACAAAGTATTTACAACACCTGTTGATCCCTATTTTTCCTTACCTCATGTAACCAGCAAGTTTTTATGAAAATGTGGTGTAAATTTAAAAAGAATTAGGGGAAAAGAACTTTTTGAAGAGATTCTAGGTTTTTTCAATACCATCTCAATTCAATTTTCTGCCCCTAACTGAATTCAAGATACTTAATTGAAGCCTTCAAATTTTATTTTCTCAAACACTAGATCATGATGTTACCGGTGCTTCCCTGGGGTTGTATAAGGTACAATTAATTGAGATTACATTCAGCTCTGAATATTATGAGCTCTGATTAATTGTGACTTACACAACTAAGTCTGGAGGATGTGACCAAAGTCATGCTTAGGTGGAAATTTATTTAAAGATATAATGTATATATTTAAAAAGCATGTTTCCTGGCAAAGATGCAGGGAAACTATATTTCTCATACATTGGGAATGTAACAGGGTACAGCAACTCTGGAAAGTAGTTTGGCAGTTCTTATAAAAGTAAACATGTACTTATCACAAACCCCAGCAATAGAATTCTTGGGCATATGCCTAAGAAAGATGGAAACTTATGTTCAGGCAAATATCTGTACACCCATGTTCATAACAACATTATTTTAGGAGCCCCCAACTGGGAATAACCCAAATGACCTTTAGTGGAATATTACTCAGCAATGAAAAAGAACAAAGTATTGATACATGCAATGATTTGAATGGATCTCAAGGGCATTAGTTTAGTGAAAAGAAAGAGTCAACTTCAAAAGATTATGTACCATATGAAATTAATAAAATATTCTCAAATTGACAAAACTGTAGAGATGAAGAACAGTAGATGGTTGCTAAGGGATAGGGGTGGCAGTAAACATGGGTAGGTGGGAATACAACAGGAGGGAATTCCTTTGTTGTGGCAATAGTACTGTATCTTGATTGTAGAATGTTTATATGAATCTATGCATGGGTTCGAATTGCATAGACCCCCCTCCCCACAAACGTGAATGAGTACATGTTAAAACTGGTGAAAACAAAATAAGGTCTATAATCAACAATGTCAGTTTTCTAGTTTTGACATGGTACTTTAGTTATATGTCATCATTAGTAGAAGCTGAGCAAAAGCTCAAGAAATTCTATGGTCTAGTTTTGTAACTTCCTGTGAGTATAATTATTTCAAAATAAACAGTTAAATTGAAAACATTTGAAAATCAATGATCTAAGCTTACATCTCAAGCTGGAATAAGAATAGTAAATTATACTGAAAGGAGAATGAAGCAACTATAAAAGAGCAGACATCAATAAAGTAATCAAAATAAGTTCTTTATGGGAAGTCTTGATCTCTGGTAGTGTAAGTCCTTATTATTCAAGATATTTTGGTTATTCTAGATCTTTTGCATGCCCTCATAAAGTTTATAATTAGCTTGTCAGATTATAGCAAAAATTATAGCAAAAAGAAGCTTGCTGCAATTTTGATAAAGAATGTGCTGGATCTATGGATGAATTTTGTGAACTGACATCTTTACAATATTGAGTATTCTAACCATGAACATGGTATATCTCTTTATGTATTTAGAATTTCTTAATTTCTGTCAGCAATGTTTTATAGTTTTCAGTGTAAGAGGTCTTACATGTTTCTTGTTAGATTTATTCCTAGGTATTTAATGAATTTTGGTATTGCTGTAAATAATTTTATTTTCAATTTAATATTCTATTTGTGTGTTATGAGTACAATGACATCAGTGCAGCTGGTCAAGGTTGGGATCAAGAATTAATCTCCTGTTTTCTCTGGGCTCCTCTACCCTTAACATGTGGATTTCATCCTCAGGGTCACAAGACCGTGGCTGCATCCCCAGGCCTGGAATCTCCTTTCTTGAGAGGAAGAAGCAAAAGGTGGAAAGGTAGAAGGAATAGCATCAAAACCAGGAAAGAAAACTTTCCCAGAAATTGCTTGAGACCTCTGTTCCATTTCAGTTGTTAGAACCATGTCTGATTACTCCTACGTGCAAGGTAGATGAAAATGGGATTTTAAAGCTAGATTACATTTACCTTCCCAGTGAAACCAGAGTTCTAGTGGTAAATCATAGGGGGGGGAGTAGCTATTAGGTGGGAAATGAGTAATAACAGCCACAGTGTAGAAAAGGATTTGGTACCATTTACTTTACCAGCGAAGGTGGTACAATTTTTATTTAATATTCTAGGTTATTATGACTGTGTAAGTATTATTCCATACTGATTTGTGTCATGTACTGTGATTACATTTCCTCTTTTGGTCAACTTCTATGTTTTCCTTGGAACTATGGCTTCTTGTTTTTGTGTGTTTGCTACTGTCTCTAATTCCTTCTAAACTCCCACAACAGAATGGCAAAAGTCTGCAAAACATATTTCCTTCATGCGGTTAAGACACATCAAGTTTCTCTTTTTACCTTCTTAGACAGACACATCTCTCCTAGAGCCTCCTACAATCTTATTCTGTCTGAATTAGACGTTCCCTAAGCATTCTGAAATTTTCTTTGACCTCTTTCTGTTGAGTTTTCAGCACCCTGATTCTCCTGTTGGATATATTTTGGTTGACTACATTTTTTTTTTCCCAGTTTTTGGCTGGAGCTGGGCTTGAACCCACCACCTCCAGCCCATGGGGCCGGCGCCCTACTCCTTCGAGCCACAGGCACCACTCAGGTTGACTACATTTTTTTTTTAATAGCTTCTTAAAAAGAAGTCATGGGTATGACTCAAGGGAAAAAAATATTTCCTCTTTATTTGGAAGGACTTACTTCATTGAGTTTAGCTTCTTGTGTTGCTTTTGAAAGTCTGATGAGATTTTGATTGTCTTTTTTTTTTTTATTGAATGGTAACTATGTACATTAATACACTTCTGGGGTACAGTGTGGGGTTTTCACATGCAATCCGAAATACTATCTTACAGGGGTACAAGTGTCTTTTTTTTTTTTTCTGATTGCCACTTTATTATGCGAGTCCATGGCCTGTTTTTTCACAACAAACATTTTAAAGATTTTTTGGTTTTGGTGTTCTAAAATGTTCCAGTTCTGTGCCGCAGCATAAATCTTTTAAAAATACCTTATATTGGGTGCTTTACATCTGAACACTTATGTTCTTCAGTTTTGGATATTTTCTTCTGTTATTTCTTGGTGTAAAATTGTTGCTCCTTTTATAAACTCCGTCAACTTCCAGGAACTAATTCTCTAATTTTATTATGTTTTCTCTTTCATTCTGCTTTCTAGGAGATTCCTGCAACGTCACCTTCCAACTCTTCTGTTCAATTTTAAATTTCTTCTATCAAATCTTTCATTTCCAAAAACAACTTATATTCTTAGTTTAGCTCTCTGCTTTATTTCAATTTCCTTCCAATTTTCTTCTTTCTCTTTTTTTTTTTCTTCGTTTTTCCTGATTGCTCCTTTTGCCTGTCTTCCAAAGTTGGGAGCTTTTCTTAAATGTCTGACAAGCCTGAGGTGACCGTGTATCTGTAATAATGAGGTCCTGAAAAGCTGTGGGTATGAGGTGGGGCTTTTCAGTTCAGAGGACCTCATTATAAGATGGAAGAAGGAAGGCAGCCATTTGTGTCAGATCCCCAGATATCCTTGTGTGCTCATCTTTTCAGAGCCCTGTCTCTCTAGGAAAGAATCAATTTCTTGCTGGCTGCTACTACAAGAGCAGTCTGGGACCCCATGGCAAAAGTGGGTTAGGTCAGGGCTAATGTCTCGAATCTTTAGGCTGCAATCTTTTACCTGGTTCCCCAGTTTTCAGAATAGTTTTTCTTCCCTGCTCTTCACCAGGCCTGTTTCTCTGAACTTGGAGCCTTTCTAGTTTAATGTTTTTGTTGACTACCCTTCCTACTTAAGGGTTGAGTCTAAATAGACTTCCAGCTGGGCCCCCTCTCTTTGGCTGCCTCTGATGTAAGTTTGAGGTGAAGGTGTTGGCAAGGTTGGAGTCTTAGGAGGCCTTTTCCTTGCCTTCTCTCTGTGTCTTTACGTGGTCTTCTCTCTATGCACATCAGTGTCCTAATCTCCTCTTCCCAGAAGGACACTAGTCATTCAGGATTACAGCCCACCTCAATGACCTCATTTAACCTTAACTACCTCTTTAAAAACTCGATTTCCAAATACAATCACATTGTGAGGTACTAGGGGGTTAGGACTTCAGCATGTGAATTTGGGAGGAACGCAATTGAGACCGTAACACTGACTTTTCGGAGCTCCTACAAAGGTTTGCTGTTGACATTTTCCTCTATGCACGTATTTGATATTCTTCACTTCTACGAAGGTCTTGAGCTGATTTCCAGCTTTTGAATCTTCTCGACATCTCTCTGCTGGATTGTCTGTTCGGGACTTCATGGCATCACTCTCCTCTTCTGTTATTTCCTCTGCATCACAGAGAGAAAGCCTAGAATTACATTTCCAAGAATCTCTTTCTTCGAGTTGGCCAATGTGAGGTACTCAAAAAGATTTGGAAAATAAATGAGAAGAAGCTGTTGTTCTTTGGCAGCAGTTATGGGCAGACGAATGAATAGACAACAGACCTGAGGTTCTCATTAGCTTCCAAGGACGCTGCTGCAAATGACCCATTTTAGTGCTGTGGGCAGCTGCTAAAAAAGACTCTAAGTCAGTTCTCCCAGAGCTCTTGAGCTGAGTTGGAATTGGGGAGAGACGAGTGAGGCCGGGTTGTGCAAGCACAGGATTGTATTTTGTTTTCATTTAAAATGTTGTCATTTTGTTCATCATGGATTTTGTTTGCTTTAAGTTTGATTTTGAAAAATACCACATTAAACTGTCAATGAGCTTGACTGAATCTTTCTACAATGTGTATATAGGTCAAAACATCACATTGCACCCCATAAATATACCCAATTATTTGTCGATTAAAAATAAATAAATCTGGCCAGGCGCAGTGCCTCACACCTATAATCTTAACACTCTGGGAGGCCAAGGTGGGAAGATCACTTGAGATCAGGAGTTTGAGATCAGCCTCAGCAAGAGTGAGACCCCTGTCTCTACTAAAAATAGAAAAATTAGCTGTGCTTGGTGGTGGGCGCCTGTAGCCTCAGCTACTTGGGAGGCTGAGGCAGGAGGATGACTTGAGCCCAGGAGTTTGAGATTGTTGTGAGTTAGCCTAAGGCCATGGAACTCTAGCCCAGGTGACAGAGTGAGATGCTGTCTCAAAAAAAAAAAAAAAACAAAAAACAAAACCCACAAAACATTTGAAAATACATTGCATTAAAATATTCTTTGATGCTCCCTTAAAATGTGCATCCTAGTTGACTGCCTCACTACCCTTACCTGAGTCCCAGCCCAGCCCTTAAGTTTCCAGGGGAGCTCCTGAGTTTCACTCACTGCAGAGCTACTGTCTGAGATTGGTGGCAGTGGATTGCCTGCCCTTGGTGCCCTCAGCTTCCCAATGGAAGAGTGAGATTGTACTTCCCCATATTCAAATCTTTCCTACTTGAAATACATGGGCTGGTTTCTGTTTCCCTGATGAAAACTTAACTTACATGATCTCTCATCAACTGGTTTTTCCTCTTCTGATCTCTCTGTTGTGGATCTATATCTTTTTTATTCATTTACTCTCATTTCACTAAAATCGTGATATGGAAAAGAGGAAAATTGGTATGTTTGACTCATACTATTTTTCTAGAGATCCTTCTATCTGCAAATTTCATTTCCAAAGTTCCGAATCATTCAGACAATTATACATTACTTGTGCATCATATCCAAATTACAACTGAAGGCATCTTCTAGGTTTTTGCCCAGATTTTAATCTTTAGCACTCCTTGCCAAGACCATTAGGTCCTACGTTATCTGACCCCGTTCCCATCTCCTCCACTTCATCTTTGGCCATTTTTCTGCTTGCTTTAGGAAACTCTTGGGGCAGTATAGAAAAAAAAAGTCCTCTATACTGAGTTGGAGCTGAGAAACCAAAGAATGACTCAACACAAGTCCAGCTTGGGGATGAGGATGAGTATATTAGAGGTTACTGACAAGGGTCCTCACTTGGGGGCAGGACAGGAACCCTCTGGGCACTCACTCCTGGGTGGGAGAAATTCTTCAGACAGTAAGAGCTTCACTGCGTACCTCTGATGTTGCCTTAAATCTCTTCCCAGTGAGTGATGTAGAGCATTAACATGTTGTCATTAAAACAAATCAAGCATGCCCGGTACAATCATCATGGACCTTCATATAACCTATGTTATGTTAATGATATTATAATTCTCCACTAGGCGGAGATTTTAGCATTACTATTAGCCAGAGCTGCCTCTACCTCAAGAAAGCACTGAAGCTCATCTCTTGTGCCTGGCAACTATCTTCTGGCATTTGCTTAATCTATTTTGTAACAAAATAAGAGCACATTGTTCCTCTTTGTGTGGTGGAGAACTTGCATTTCTCCCTCACTGCTTTGCTCAATTCACCACAGCCACTCTGATTGTACTCTTTCTGGGACATACCCAAGTCACTCCCATCTCAGGGCTCTTGTCCTTCCTCTTGCTTCTGTCTGGGGTGGTCACCCCCAGATTTCCATGGCTGCTTGTTCCTTCACCCCATTCAGTTCCCTGTTCAAATGTTCCTCCTTGAAGAGACTGTCTTCAACACTCTGCATAAACTAGTCTTTCTCACGTCATTCCCTAGCTCCTTACTTAGTTTTATTTTTCTGCAAAGCAATCATCAGTAGCTGAAATTATATTGCATACAGTATTTGTTTATTTGCTTACTTTCTGTTATCTCCAATTAGAATGGAAAACACTTTGTATTTTCACTGCTACATCCCCAGCACTTAAACATGTGCTTATCACATAGTAAACACTCTGATATTTTTAAAACATGCACTGGAATGAATCTCATGATTCTCTTATTTTTGGCCCAAAACCTCAAAAATAAATTAAAGGTTTTTTTTTTCTCTTTCCACTGAATTATGGTGTTACTTGAGCACCTTACTCCCTCAAGTCTCTGGAAGGCTTCTTAGGCAGGGCAAGGGCCTCTGTTCCATTGTCTCTGACTCCTTCTAAGATGGTCTTAGGATTCCCTTAAGAATCTGCTCTCTGAGTAATAATCATCTAATTTCCCCTCCTTTCTGATCTCAGAGTCCTAGAGGCTGAGAGCTCACTATATGCTCCTGGTACCAAACAAGCACATCACTTGCCTTTCAAGGTGCCCAGATGTGACCACTCCCTTAGAGGAATCATCATTTCCTCAGTCTGTCTCACGTCATCTTTACAAAGTTCATATTATGATTACTCAATATTATTTTTAAAATTTACCTTCTCATTTTTTTTTTTTTGAGATAGAGTCTCACTCTGTTACTCCAGGCTAGAGTGCTATGGCATCATAGTTCACAGAAACCTCAAACTATGGGGCTCAAGTGATCCTCTTCCCTCAGCCTCCCAGGTAGCGGGGACTACAGGCATCCCCCACAATGCCTGGCTAGTTTTTCTATTTTTTGGTAGAGACAGGATTTCACTCTTGCTCAGTCTTAGGCATGAGCTACTACGCCCAACTTACCTCTTTGTTTTTTAAACTTACATATATTTTATCTTTTTAGAGATGGAGTCTCAGTATGTTGCCCAGACTGGAGTACAGTGACTATTCACAGGTCCAATCATAATGCACTATAACCTCAAACTCCTGGACTCAAGTGATCCTCTGGCCTCAGCCTTCTAAGTTAAATGTATTTTTTACAAACTTTTAAAGTGGGGATAATTTTAGATTTACAGAAGCGTTGCAAAGACAATACAAAGCGTTCTGGTTTATCCTTCACCCAATGTCCCTAATGTTAACATTTCACATAACCACAGTACCCCAGTACATTTACTAAACTAAGAAATTACCATCAGTCTAACACTATTAGCTTCTCCAGATTTTATGATGAAAACCTGCTTCATCAGATTTTCCGCTGATAACCTTTTTCTGTTCTGGGATCCAGTCTTGGATACTACGTTGCATTTATTTCTCATGTATTTTTAGTCTAATCTGATCAGTGATACTTTTTCAGGTTCTTTTTTCTGACCTCAACAGGTAATGCTGTGGAATAGCCCTAAATTTAGGTTTGTCTGATGTTTTTCCTCATCTTTTGACTGGGATTTGGGGTCTGGGCGGAGCACACTGCAGAGGTGAAGTGCCGTCTTCATCACATCCCAGCCGGAGAAACTTGACATCAACTTGACTTATCATGATGAATGTTAATCTTGATTTCTTGGTGTAGATCATGTCTGCCAGAGTTTTCCCTTGTAAGGTCATTATTTTCCTCTTTCTATACTTTGTTATTTGAAAGTGAGCCGCAGAGTTTAGCTCACTCTCGAGGACATGTATTTTCAAAGAAAACTTCACATCATCGCTGCAAGTGGGGGATGGGTATTGCTATGAATAGAGGGCCAATGTAAAAATAAATAGAAGAAAATAAAATGATGTAATTAAATCTATCTGGCTATCCAATCCTAAGTAACAAAAGACTCCTAGTACTTAATGGGTTAAAACAACACAAGAATCCATTTTGCCCACTAATCCTGTAGGGCTTGGCAAGGAGGGCTGTCTCCACACTAGGTGGCATCACTGGAGCAAATGGACTGTGAGCTGAAGGATCCCCTTCCAAGATTATTCACTCACATGGCCTCCACCAGGCAAGCTGGTGCCAGGTGTCAGCTGGAGCTCAGCCAGGACTAAGGGCTTGGTTTAGTCCTTTTCCATATGGGTCTCTCAGTGTGTCCTAGGTTCCCTCCCAGGAAGGCAGCTGGCTTCCAAAGGTGAACATCTTGAGAGAGAGAGACAACCAAATGGAAAGCATATATGACCTATTATGATCTGGCCTCAAAAGTCACACAATCTCAATTCCACCAAATTCTTTTAGTTCAGGCTGTCACAAAAATTCACCAAGATTTGAAAGAGAGGGGTTTTACATTCTACCTATCAATCAGGGAGTGGCAAGATTCTCAAAAAATACAAACTGCTACCATACTGTTTCCTCCTGAAGGCTCTGAACTTGAGGCTTGCTCTGTTTGTGTGTAAGGAGAGAAGGAAGGATGTTGGTAAGTGTTGGGGAAGGTTGCAAAACCTGTTAGCACCACCTGGAGAGTTTTCCCTTTAAAAGAAATTAATGAAAAGGGCATGCTTTTCTTAGTATCTGAGTCTGTAGATCCACCTCGAACTCCTCATGCTTCCTTAACTCATCAAACCTTTTCACGTCCTGTGTCATATATGTGAGTCTCTCTTCTTGAGGTCCCCTCATTCCCTTATCTGCTAGAAAGTTCATTTTCTGTCTTCCAGACTCAGCTCCATTCTCAGGCAAGAACAATAGCTTCTTGTTTATTCTAACTCTTATTTATCCCTTATATTATAATTTCTATAATTTCTGTGACCTGTTTGGTTTTCCAAGTTCATTCATTACATTTTGAATTCCTAACACATAGGAACAGCATATTATTTGTAATTATAAGTTTTTGTCCATGTGATCTCTGCTCGTAACACCCCACCTACCAACTATTAACACATTTTCTTTTGAGATAGAGCCTCAAGCTGTCCCCCTGGGTAGACTGCCCATGGCCTCACAGCTCACAGCAACCTCCAACTTCTGGGCTCGAGTGAGTCTCCTGCCTCCACCTCCCAAGTAGCTGGGACCACAGGCACCTGTCACAACGCCTGGCTATTTTTTTTGGTTGTAGCCATCATTGTTGTTTGGCGCGCCCAGGCTGGATTTGAACCCGCCACCTTGGGTGTATGTGGCTGGCGCCTTAGCCACTTGAGCCACAGGCGCCAAGCCTATTAACACATTTTCTATCTGTTAAACTCCTATTTATCCTTCAAAACCCAGCTTGACTAACACTTCCTAAATGAAGTGTTACTTTTTCCTCTCATCTAAGTCCATTGGGCTGGCTTGGCTCCTGTAGCTCAGTGGCTAGGGCACCAGCCACATACACCAGGACTGGCAGGCTCAAACCCAGCCCAGGACTGCCAAATAACAATAACAACAAAAATAGCTGGGTGTTGTAGGTGTCTGTAGTCCCAGCCATTTGGGAGATTGAGGCAAGAGAATCGCTTAAGCCCAAGAATTTGAGGTTGCTGTGAGCTGTGACGGCATAGCACTCTACTGAGGGTGACATAGTGAGACTCTGTCTCGAAAAAAATAATAATAAGTCCATTGGGCTGACATAACAAAATACCATAAACTAAGAAGCATATAAACAACAGAAATTTATATTCAGTAGGGTGGTGCCTGTGGCTCAAAGGAGTAGGGTGCTGACCCCATATACTGGAGGTGGTGGGTTCAAACCTGGCCCTGGCCAAACACAGAAAAAAAAATTATTTTCTACAGTTCTGGGGACTAGAAAGTCCAAGATCAAGGTGCTGGCAAATTTGATGTCTGAGACCCTGTTTTCTGGTTCACAGGGGAGGGCCTTCCTGTAGCATTCTTAATGGTAAGAGGAGCAAGAGGGCTTTTTATGAGGGCAGTAATCCCACTGACCTAATTACTTCCCAAAGGCTCCACCTTTTAATGTCATCACCTTGAGGGTTAGAATTTCAACATATGAATGCAGGGAGAACACAAGTATTCAGACCATAATACCTCCGAACTGAGTTATTCCTCTCATCTTCTGTATTCTCACAGGATTTCATTTCTCTCTCAATTACAATGCCCAGGTATTACAGTGTAATTTACAAGATGGCATGTCTTTCTTTAAGTGCAGAGACTAAGTTAAATCATCTTCATCTTCTACCAGTTAACCAGACTCTGAGATAAGAATTCATGTGCAAGTGATTTATTAAGGAAGCAATCTCGGGGGAAACTGGTAAGGACTGGGGGAAAAAAGATCAAGAAAAAGGAAGAAGTCAAGCAAGGTTGGAATGTGGGTCAAAGTCTTAGAAAAAGTACCCTCAGCTGAATCCTGCGATCCTGCAGGGGGCTCAGAAGTTGCCTTGATTACAGGCGAGGAAGCTGGCTTCTATACTCCCATGCCCGGCAGTTACCGGGCAAGAACAGGAGATACACCCTGCCTCAGCCTCCTGAGTAGCGGGGACTACAGGTGCCCACTACAAAGCCCAACTAATTTTTCTGTTTTTAGTAGAGATAGGGTCTCCTGCTCAGGCTGGTCTCAAATTCCTGTGCTCAAGTGATCCTCCCACCTGGCCTCCCAGCGTGCTAGGATTACAGGCATGAACTACTTTGCCCAGCCCATAGTGGTTTTTCAAAAAGCTAGCAAAACTGAAATCTGATGAGGATGGCGTGCTCACACATGTACACGCACACATATACACTCCAAACTGACTTTCTTATAAATGTGGATCTAAAATTCTATATGACATGCTACCAAATAGATAGATCAAGCAACACATTTCATACTATTGAGATGACACCCCTCATGAATAGGTTATAGTGGACATCTGTTAATTTTGGCTGTCCAGCATTGAATAATCTTCCTTTTGGGAGGAATTTTAAGATAAATGGAAGACAGCTCTCCTACAATAGAAGCTGATGGGAAATGACAGTCCTCTCCCTGCTTCCCAGGTACCAGTGACCACATTCAGGGCCTAGCCCATCCAGATGTGTGCTTCCACTTTGAGCTTAGAATGTGAAAGGTGTATTAGCAAAAGTTCAGAGATAATTAGAAACTATTCAAGATCATATATAGTGGCTGGTACAGAACCAAGAGCTGTGGCCAGTGACTGTCACTGTCTGACAGTGATGCCAGCTTTGCCAATGGTGCCAACAATGACATTGTAAGCAGCATTTTCTAGAACAGGGGCTTGGCTATGTACTGTCTTCCTTGATTTCCCAAGGCTGATTCTGAAGTTTTTCTGACAGTTCTGTGAGCTGTCTATGTTCTCCTAATGAACTCCTTTTCTGCTGAAGTTAGTTAAAGTAGTTTCCGTTGTTTGCAAACAAGAACTGATGACAGGTACAGAGTCCAAAGGAGAAAAAAGTGGATGAATGCTCATCTCTCCTGATGCCCAGAAGGCATCTGATAAAATTCAAGATCCATTTCTGATAATAACCCTTTCTGAAGTAGGAATAAATGGATACCACTTTGATGCAATAAATAATATATATCTCAAACCAAAAGCAAGCATCATGCCTAATGGCGAAGCACCAGAAGAATTGCTATTAACGTCAGAAACAATGCAGGCCTTCCTAGTCTTATTACTAGTACTGACAGAATTCTGGAAGTGCAATTAGACAGGAGGAAAGAAACAATTGTAGCGGAAGAGGCAAGGTTATCATCTTGTGCATTGATATAAATTCTTAAAGAACCCAAGAGAATCAACTGAAAATTATGAGAAAGAACTAATATTTATCAAAGTGGCTGATTACAAAAGTAATTTTGTCCCACAGAGAAACAATGGAAAATATAATGGCATCATACAGGGCGGCCATAAAATTCGTGTGCAATTTTTGCACACGAACTTTATGGCCACCCTGTATAACACCACTCATAACAGTAATAAAGAGGAAGGAAATTATGGTGCTCTGATGGACATAAAAAACCTTTGTATAGTTTTTTAAAAACATACTTTATTCTCAGATAAGATTAATATTGTGATGATGTCAATTTCCCCTACATTAATTTATTTAAATTAACCAAACCAACAGGACAAACTAACCAATAGCTAAGAAAATCTACAAGGCATTGCCCTGTGAAGCATTCCAGTGTATTCTAAACCTATATTACCCTGGGATATAGAGATACATCAATAACATAGTACAGTATTTTTAAAAGCTTAAATGTACGTGGAATTTTATAGGTGATAAAAGTGCCATTTTAAAGTGGTGGGGAAAGGTCAGATTATTTAGAAAATGGTGCCAAGACAACTGGCTCGCCCTATTGGATGGGGAAAAGGCAAGATCGCTACCTCATTTCTCACACCAAAATAAATTCCAGATGGAGACAATATTGAAAGTAATGAGAAAACTCCCGTAACAGCATTAGAGAAAATTGTGGGTGAGTATTCTTATGATCTGAGTAGGGAAGACTATTTGTCTAAGCATGTAAAACAATCAGAAAACTTTATGAAAAAGACTGATCCATTTGATTCATAATTAAAATTCTCTATATGATATGAAAACACTGTAAACATGGTTGAAAGGTAACCAAAATGAAATGACATTGACCAAGAAATAATATACTTCATATGCAAGACTTTTTATGAATCAACATTTATAAAAGGAATACAATAAAAAGAAAAATTGGCAAATGATGTTGGAGGTAAATTATACCGGTAAAAATACAAATTGCTGATACAAAAAGTATTACCAGTCATTTTCTTGTTCGCAAACAATAGAAACTGACACTAGTTAGTTTCCACAAAAAAGGAATTTACAGGAAGCCTATCAGGTTAGGCCACAGAATAAAGAAAGCTGGAGAAACAGGCTTGGGCAGTAGACCAGGGAGGCAGACACCTGTAAGAACTTGCCACTAGAGTAGCCAGTTGGACACTTGCTGCTACCACATGTAGCACTGTATACCATTGTACTGTCACACTGCTGAATATTTAGCCAATAGATTCATTAATTCACTTCATTATCTCCAGCAAACCTTGTGTCAATACTTCCAGACCCGAGGTCCACGTAGGAGCATCTGGTTGGTGTTTCTTAGGCCATCTTCCTGGGCTCTGACTTTTAGGGGGTAGGAAGGGAAATGCCTGTTTCTCACCTCCTTCTCAGTTTTCACAATGGGAGCTTGAGTTGTCCTGCATAAATTGGTGTCCCCTCCAATTAGCAATTGTTTTAGATATTGGATAGCTGAAAGTCCATCACAGGATGTTCAACCTCATTCATACAAATAAAACCACAATAATCTGTCACCTTTTGTTCTTCAGATTTGTCAATGTGAAAAAGACTGAAAATCTCAAGACTACTTTGAGATTAGGAAATGTGTGTTCCCCATTCACTGTTGGCAGGATAAAACCTTTCTAGAGGTCAGTGTGACAACAAGTGTCAAATATAATATACATAAACCTTGTGATCTAAGGTCTCTAAGAAGATGCGTGGTTGATAAAGTATAGGTCATGATATTTGCTGCATTTTTGTTTTTAATTTGTGTTTCTCTAGCTTGAGGTAAGGCGTAGAAACAGAGAGAGGCAGTGGAAGATTTATTTCCTATAGAATTCTGTTCTGGGTAAGTCTTCAAGAATGACTGTCTGGGTATTCTAACTAGAGTCTCTTCCAAACCTGTTCTGGTCAAGCTAAGATTGGATGGCTTGGGGCCCTAGAGGGGACCAATAAGCCTAGAATGGTGGGAGGAGCCAGACTGGAAAAGGGATTCTTACAGGTTCCAGCAAAGAGTTCCAGCGTCATTTAGATACACTGTTGCCAAATAACCAATCAGCTCTATGATGGCTACATACTGGGTACTCAATGATGAGAAAGATTACTTACTGGGTCTCAGTAAGGTTGAAGCTTATACTTCAGTGGTGACAGACTGTAAAATGGAATTCTAATATGGTCAAGTCAGAGTCAGTGTCATGCCTGAGATAGCTTGTAGAAGGGATGCCTCCCCAAGTGGGTGATGCATAAGGTAAGACTTGAAGGATGATGAGAAGTTAGGTAAGTGAAGAGAGCCAAGGAAAAGTGTCCATGGTAGAAGGAACAGCCTGGGCAAAGGTCCTTGTGTCTGGATCAAACCACCTGGAACCATGACTGCATATGTGAAAGTTGAAGGCCATTGCATTCACACTTAGTATGAATGATCAGATGGCTTTCTTCCTGATATCCAGATGAGCTCAAGGTGCAGTGAGGAATAGATACTTTGACTTGGAGGTGGTAGAGAGGTGATTAGGCACAGTGAAGACCACTTGGGGATGTCATCATAGAACCCTACTTACAATGAGGTGGGAGGCTAGAGACAAAAAAAAATCGTTTACTTTAAATCTGATGTAAGGTTGGCTTCAAGCTTTAAAAAGGCAAAGGGCTCTTCCTTTCCTGATTTCTCTCTTCTGCAGTAACCAGGACTCAGGCTAACACTGATGGCAGTCCAAAGATGTACCTTTTTCTTTTTCTGCACTTTTTTTTTTTAATGGAACCAACGTTTAAAAATAGGATTTCCACCTTCTCTTAAAAAAAAAATCAGTTGATCTGGTAACACCGAGCTCGCATTCTCACACGGGAACAACTGACTGGAACTGAGTGCACCCCTTTAGAAGGATATTAATTTGCAGTTTGTTACAGAACCTATCATTCCATATTTTCTCCCCAACACTGACAGCCAAGTCACTTAAAGGTCAGTATAATCCAAACACCAGAATTCTTCACTCATTGCTGTGACCTAGATCTGGTTCCTGGGATATTTGTGGGTCTCTGACCTCCAGTTTAGAGGCCGAAAATAGGGGATTTAATCAAACTTGCGTTTGAATTGGATAAGGACTGTACCAATTTCAAAAGCGTTGAACAGAAGGTTAAAGAAGATATTGCATACTTGGCATAATGTGTAGAATAAAGCAGCTATTATAAACACCCACTAGGAATTAAGCTGCAGGAGGGTAGGGAGAAATCGTGTATCATTCTTTGTAGTATCTGCATGGTTTAGCACAATGCCTGGCACATAAGTTCTCAGTAACTATCCTTTGAATGAATGAAAGAACGAATGATGGAAGAGTTCAGCAGGGTTCTAAATTTTTCAATGAAAAGGAAGGTAGTTCCGGTAACATCGCTTCATTGGGACTCCAAGATACAGCCTGGAAGCCAAGCCCACCCTGTCGTGGAAGGCTCTGTGACAGCCTTCGGCTGGCACGCAGACAGTAGGTATCTGCAATGTCCCTTGGGGACCAGGCAGGGCTAACTTGTCCAAAACTGGTCAGGGCCATGGCCACCAGTTCTTCCACGGTCTGGTAAAGGGCGGCATCCTCATTCCTGCATGTACCCCAGACCTCTCCCATCTGATCAGCAAAGACCGACCCACCCATGTGGTCCCACCGCCCAGAGCCTCTACGCCCGGACCGCGCCCACACTAGACATGGCCTCCCTCGGGCTTCACGCAGCAGCACCGCGCCCGCAGCCGAGAATCATCACCTCTGGCTGAATAGGAGGCTATGTTCCCATAGTCAACATGGCGACCTCGGCGGCTTCAGCTACAGGCAGGAGGTGCCGGAGGCAGGTCACGTGAGCAGCCCAGCTGGGCGGACCGCGCGCGTGCCCGCCTGCTCCGCCGGCCGCTGCTCGCTCGCTCGCTGGCTCGGCGGCGCTCTGAGGAGTGTAGGGCGTCGAACCCCGGGCCCGGTGAGGCGCGGCGCGGCAGGATGCGGCGACGGCCGTGGCGGAGCCGCGGGCCGGGCGGGCGGGCGCAGTGATGAGCGTCTGCAGCCGCCGCCATGTCCAAGGTAACGGCGCCCGCGCCCGGCCCGCCGGTGGCAGCGGCGGCGGGCGGGAAGGAGAAGCGCTCCTTCAGCAAGCGGCTGTTCCGGAGCGGCCGCGCGGGCGGCGGTGGCGGCGGCGCTGGGGGGCCCGGACCGGCCGCGCCTTCCTCGCCCTCCTCGGCGCGCTCGGTGGGCAGTTTCATGAGCCGCGTCCTCAAGACGCTGTCCACGCTCTCGCACCTCAGCTCTGAGGGCGCCGCCCCGGACCGCGGCGGCCTTCGCAGCTGCTTCCCGCCCGGGCCGGCCGCTGCGCCCACGCCGCCTCCACCCGCCTCGCCAGCGCCTCCCGCGCCGCCCGTCTGCGCCGCCGAGCCGGTGCCCGGCGTGGCGGGGCTCCGCAACCACGGCAACACGTGCTTCATGAACGCCACGCTGCAGTGCCTCAGCAACACCGACCTCTTCGCCGAGTACCTGGCGCTGGGCCAGTACCGGGCGGGGCGGCTGGAGCCCTCGCCTGACCCGGAGCAGCCTGCGGGCCGCGGCGCGCAGGGCCAGGGCGAGGTCACCGAGCAGCTAGCGCACCTGGTGCGGGCCCTCTGGACCCTGGAGTACACGCCGCAGCACAGCCGCGACTTTAAGGTAAGCCCGCGCGCGGCGCCGCTCCCGGAGTCCCTGGGGCGCCCGCCCGCCCAAGTCTTCTTTCTCTCCGCCCTTCTCGGCTGGGCAGACGTCTACCTTGGTTGCTTAGGTCTGGGAGAGATGCCACTGATTGTAAGGGACATTCATTCATTGTGTATTTATTGAGCGCTTACTACATAACGTGCCAGTCCTTGAGCGATATTGCGGTGAGCAAGACTGCCTACCTTCATGGAACTTGTAATCTTCCGGGGGATGGGGTGGGTGGGAGTGTTGAGTCTGGGTTCTGAATCCTGGTTCTGCCGCTTACTAGCGGTGTGACTGCGGGCAAGTTACTCAACCTATTTCTGCTGCAGTTTCTTCATCTGGAACCTACCTGGTAAGGTGGTTGAGAGCTACAAACAAGTGGATATATGTATTAGGTTGGACACTGTGAAATTTATCCTTTTTGAACTATATGCACTTTTATAGTGTTCAATCTTATATTTAAAATGCTTCACCTTCGCCATGTACCATGTATATTCGCTGTTATTTTTGTTATTTAACACTTTAATAAGTTAACGAGATGATATCAGAAGTTTAAGGAAAGCAAAACCTGGTGATGTGATTGGTGTGTTGGCAGGCTACTTTAAATTGGGGGATATATGAGTCTGTGGTCTTTAGACCCTTGTTTGCTGTCTGCAGGTGTAGTGAGAAGGGGAGATTTGAGAGCTGAGTGATAGGCTGGGGCCAGATGGAATAGGACCATTTAGGCTGAACCAAGGAATTGGTTTTTGAGAGTATATAAGGGATACTTTTAGGTGGGACATGGATATATGGTTTAAATAGAATGAAATCAGCCAATGAGAATGTTAAAATTCCTTTTCTGTTCTCTTTCTATACTGGTCAGGCCCAGGCAAAGGTTTTAGCTTTTTGTTAGCCTGTTTTTTACATCTCTTTGCTCACTCAAGAGATGTTTTTTTTTCTTGTTTGTTTTTTAAACAAAAAGACAAGCTTCAAGTTTAGAAACTTTGGCAGGTTATGGCAAATGGTACTGGTTTCCATAAATTTTCTTTATAAAATAAATTTATTGGCTAAAAATAGATGATTTGGTTAAAATGGAAAATGGTGATAAGTCTGCACTTGGTTAAGGCGCTACTTTCTTGCAAAGGAACAACAGGAGTGGTGTGTGTCCCTCTCCTTTTTACTTTGGAATTTGAATGGAAATACTTCAATGAGATAGGGACTGGAAAAAAGTGAGATATTTGTCAGAGATCTCAAAATGCGAAAATAGAAGTAGAATGGCCAGGAGACCTGGCTACTGTAATGTCCTCCCCCATCCTCACCCCCCTTGCTTGTAGTTGCCTGTTAAGTAGCCACAGCAGTTGCAGACTTTTCAAGGACAGAGTCCAGTGTTTAAGTTTGGTATGAAAATGAGTTTCTTCAGCATCTTTGTATGTGAACATTTTAATTGCTTTTAACAAGTTTGTATTCACTTTTTTTGTCCATTAAGCTAAGTCAGTAATTCTAGAAGTTCAGAGATTGATTTATAGGAATACTTTGGCAGACTTAAACAGATTCTTAGAGGCCTAGCTTTTTTAAAAATATAATCTTCTGAACCTTTAGTAGGTTTCACTCTGCATTCATTCATTCACCTCCTATTCATTGAAGGTTTACTCAATCAGTTAGGAATGCATTCAACATAAGAAAGAGAAATCCCTAATGGTAGAGCCTTAAGCAATAAAAGTCTTGAATTAGGTCATACTGTAAGTCTGGAGGTGGTGGTTCTAAGGTGGTACAGTGGCTTGATGGACCCAACAAGGACCCAGACCTGGTTTCTGTCTGGACCTGATTGTCTGTATCTAATATCACTTTTTGTTCTCATGTTTGTCACTTCATGGTTGTCTGATGATAGCAGCTGCAGCACCAGGCACTTTACCCAGGAAGGCAGGAAGTCATTAGGGAAATAAAAGTTCTTCCATAAGTCCCTTTAGCAGGCTCTGCTGACATCTCATTGAGTATAACTGTGTCAGTTGGCTGCCACCGAAGGTGGAAGGTGGGTTTTTGGGTTCTCCTCCCTTAATAGATGTGAGAAAGGAGGGGTTCCCCCTCTTAGGCAGCCCATCAAAGTGACTCACTCACTTTCATTTGGGGAAGACACTGTACCTGCCTATGAAGAGCTGAGTCTGTTGTGATCGGGTAAATTCCCTAAGGTAGATTCTCATGCTGTATGTACATAATTCACATAATTTATCTTGTTACAAAGTAAATTCGGATTCAATAGAGCTGGAGTGATACCTGAAATTCTGCATTTTTAGCAGTCTCTGAGGTAATGTTGATGCTCAGGTCCCAGGTCCATCCTTTGAACTTTGGGCTCCAAGGAATAAGCAAAGCATCACAGCAAAGGAGACTTCTGAGCGATGTTCTGAAGGATGAATAGAAATGTGCTGGGAAGGGAGTTAGAGGTGGCATGAAAGGGCATGTCGTCTTGGGGGAATAGATGTTTAGGGGGTGCAAAAAGCCTGGGAGAAGTGTGTTGTAAAATGGATCCTGAAGAGCTCTGTGAGCTATGCTGGTTTGAACTTTATCCCCTGGAAGCTGAGAATCCAGAGCTGATTTTTTTTTCTTTTGAGACTGAGTTTCACTTTGTTGCTCTTGGTATAGTGCTATGATGTCATAGCTCACAGCAACCTAAGACTTTTGGCTTTTGGGCTCAAGAGATCCTCTTGCCTCCTAAGTAGCTGGGACTATAGTAGGCCGCCACAACAGTTGGTTAGTTTTTAGAGATGGAGTGTTGCTCTCGCTCAGGCTGGTCTCGAACTCCTGAGCTCGGGCAATCCACCCACCTTGCCCTGGCCTCCTAGAGTGATAGGATTACAAGTGTGAGCCCTGGCACTCAGCACTAAAGCTGATTTTTAAGTAGAGGAATGATATAGTCAGATATGTATGTTTTTTCTTTTTTTCCCCCAATTAGATAAGTCTGGTGGCACTGTGGAGGATTACTTTTTTCTCCAAAATATTTTATTATAGTCAAATGTGATGTGTATTATCTTGAACATAAAGAGAGTTGAATACCAAGAAGGTGGACCTGAGGAATACCTGTCACCAGGCCTTGCCTGTTTGTGACAGACATCAGTATTTGATTCTTTATTTTCAGACAGCTCTCAGCCCCAGAATCATGCTCCGTTCTGGGCTCCAGTTGACTAGAGTTGGCAGAGGAGATAAAACAAATATGTCATCTTGAGATAGTTTGCTTTGGGGTTGGAGAAGGACTTACTGTGTCTTTGTGCTTTTGTTGTCTTAAAACTTTTAAGTTACTAATGCTTTTCTTTGTAAGTTTTTCAATTAGAATTCTTTCTTGCTTTCTAACCATATTGATTTGAGTTTTAGGAGCTTCCAGGTATTTTTTTGTTTTGGATAGGCTAGATGGTTGTTAAAGTTGTGATTGCACTTTCCAGAATGATTTGACTGGCCCTACTTTGATGTATTTTAAAATAACTTTTCTAGCTCCTACTTAGACCCTTACTCTTTTTACATAGATATTCTTCTCTTGCTGTTAGGGTGCTGGTTCTCAGCCAGAGGACTTCTGTCTCTCCCGTCACTCCCCAATCCCACCTCCTACCCCTCAGAACATTTGTTGATAACTGGAGGTATACTTGATTGGTCACAACTGGGATGATATGGGTAGATTCCAGAGGTGTTGCTAAATGTCACACAACAGGCAGGATAGCCCTCCTCAATGAAGGATCATCCAGCCCAAAACACCATTAGCGCCAAGGTTGAGAAGCTCAGTTGGAGGAATAGCCACCTCAGGGCAACTTTCCCTTACTTCCCAGTTTAAAATGGTTACCTTGTTACATTTTCTTCTCTTTATGAGTATGTGTGTGGCTATAGTACTAAGGTAAGATTTGGACTTCACTGACAGGACCCCTGTATCACTTTCTTAATAAAACAATAATAGTAAGTCATTTTGAAACCTGATTACTCAATATGCTATTTCAGGGGGAAATCAGCTTACATCTTTAGTAGGAGCATGGGTGCTGCAGGTTCTTACATATGCTTTCAGATTTCTAGTACGTGGTGCCCTTTACAAAAAATAAAAAGGTGGATAGTCATCTTTCAAGCAAGAAAGATAAGTTTTATGGCAGCAGTTTTTAAACTCTGCTGGCAAAGGACAGCTAGAACATAGTGATCTACTGATAAAAGAATTGTGGGGACTTCTTCCACATTTGCAGTTAAACAAAAAGTAATTGATAATTGTATTTTGTCTTCCATGTTTTTCCTTGAACTTGGGTGTCTGGTGGTGCTTATTTATTAATGAGAGTTATTAAGTTACAAAAGGAATGAACACGTATAAATGAATAGTGGTAAACAACCTAACAGTTGGGGTTACACTTGCCTAGTTTCTTACCTGACTTTTTTATGGACTCAGGCTGTGGAACTCTGATGTTATACTGCAAGCATATAGGACACATTTTTCTGGTTTGCATGAAGCTCTTTAGGATATTAATATTTCACATTGCTTCCCATGAAGTACTTGGACTTTATTTGAAGTCCCTTGAATTCATTTGAAACATGGGGAAAAAGTGAAATTGAGTAAGTCACATTTAGATTTCTGACGGAATATACAGTACAAAGTAACGTCTCATCCTGGTCAGTTTCCTGGTCCATCAAACACTGTCCCTTGAGCTTATATAAAGCTCTACATCTCTGAAGGAGAAAGAAGGTGATAGAATCACAAAGTTTTGGACTCGCATGTGATATTAATAGGCCCTGACCTTTTAGGATGAGGGAACTAAGGGTCACCCTCTGGCTGGTGGCTAAGGGACCCGTGCTTCCATTCATTCTCCTGCTCTCTGGGCATCCCTGTGTTGCTGTTGCACATAACTGTGCCCTGGGCCTAGGGTGGCCTTATGAGTATAGCCATGGAAATGATAGGTCTCAACTTAAAACAAACAGGCGGAGCAGACGTGCTGAAACGTGTAGTATTTTTCCCCTCTGAGATTGTGGTGCTGAATCGTAGTGAAAATCAGGTCATCTGCAGCTGGCTTCATATTTATGCCAGTGTTCCTCAGGCTTAGGTACTTTTGGAAGTCTTCCTTAAAAAAAATGCTTTCAGACTGTTTAAGTGCATGTATAAACACTTGTGGATTTCTCTCTGGGAAGTTTTGAGCTAAAATATGCAGCTTCCTATCAAGTTTGGTAAAGGGGAGTTGGGAATTACATGAAATTTTCCAAGAGGATTGGTTGGGGACTAAAAATACACAGGACAATTATAGAAAATCCATGTTTGCTGACTTAAATCATATTTGCCGTGCAATTACTGTGTATAAAAGGGCTAGTTTAGGAGAGGAATTGGGACTAGAGGATTAAGTTTGAAGATTACAGGACAAGGTTCTTGCCTTCAGAAAACTTAAACCTGCTTTTAAGGAAGCTGTTTTAAACTGTACTGATTAAGAAAGTTCAGTGGGGATTCAAAGAAGGTTGAGATCTTTGTGAGCTGAAGTGTAAGTAGAAGGTTCATTTATTTATCTTTGTATTCATGGTCAGCAACTAAGCTTCTCCAATAGGCGTCCTCAAACTACGGCCTGCAGGCCACATGTGGCCCACCTAGGGCATTTATCCATCCCACGGGTGTTTTTGCAGTTGCTGCCTGTCCTGCTTAGCGGCAGACTTGTACCAGGGTCTGCAGTCTGGCCCTCCAACGGTCTGAGGGACAGTGAACTGGCCCCCTGTTTAAAAAGTTTGAGGACCCTGTTCTACAAATTTGAGTTCCTAATTTCATGTCACTCCCTGTACTAGTCGCTGGATATATAGTGGTAAACAAAATGGTATGAACGTGGTAAAAGGCCACATGGTTCCTTCCTTGATAGAAATTCTATTCTATGAAGAGGAGGCATATAGGGGAGGTCACAGAGGAGGAGACAGTACTAACCCATAAACACTGATAAATGTGAAATTAAACATTACTAGGTAAGAGTGGAAAAGATAAGGTATAAGAGAGAGAGCAATGGATGTGACCAAGCAGGGAGCAATAAAATGTGTGTACAAGGCCCTGTGTTTGGAAAGACCTGGGTGGATTCGAAAGTTGGGCAGGCCTAGAGAGCCAGGAGGAGAGCCACCTAGTGGAGGCTGGAGAGGGGCAGATAGGCAGAGACCAGGTTGTGCAGGGCCTTGAGAAGGGCTTTTGGTTTTATTCTAAGAGCAATGGGGGCTAGTACAGTTTTTAAACAGAGTTCTAACATGATCTCATGAATATGTAAAATGGTCATTTTGGATACTGAATAGTGAGTGGAATGAAAGTAGGCCACCAATTAATTAGGAGGCTTTTGTGACGGACTAGGCAAAAATAATGGTAGTAATTGGAGATGGAGATGGAGAAATGCATGGAGGTAGACTCTTGTTTTTTTTGGGTTTTTTTGGAAGTGGATACAGTGCCAGCCACATACACCGAGGCTGGTGGGTTTGAACCCAGGCTGGGCCAGGTAAACAACAATGACAGCCTCAACAACAACTAGCCCTGCGTTGTGATGGGTGCCTGTAGTCCCAGCTACTTGGGAGGCTGAGGCAAGAGAATTGCTTAAGCCCAAGAGTTTGAGGTTGCTGTGAGCTGTGACGTCACAGCACTCTACCGAGAGCAACACAGTGAGACTCTGCCTGAAAAACAAACAAACAAACAAAAAAGACACTCATGAGATTCCCATGCCCAGTAGACAGCTGAATAAGGGAGTCTCAGGTTCAGAAGATTGATACTGGCTGGAGATAAACATTTGGGAGTCATCAGCCTATAGATATTTAAAGCCATAGGATATGGACTTAGAATGAAATTTGAAGAGAAATAAAGGGTAGATAGTTAAGGGAAAGAGATATTTTAGGTTGCTGGGGAAATATTCTGAGCAAAGGCATAGAAGTGGCATGGTCTAGGGATAGATGGCCTTGGTTTGGAGCAGGGATTCTCAGCTTTTGCACTGCTGCCATCTTGGGCCACATAATTCTTTGTTGTAGGGAGCTGCCTTGGCTCCCCATCTCATTGTAAGATGTTTGGCAGAATCCCTGGTCTTTCCACTAGATGTTAAGACAACCAAAAGTGTCCCCAGATATTGCCAAATGTTCCTGGGCTGCAGCTGCCTTTAGTTAGAGAACTACTGATTTGGGAAGATAAATGTAGATGGCTGGGGAAGAGGAGAAGGGGCAAATTATGGAAGGTTTTCAAAGTCTCTCACAACAGTTTAGACTTGGAACTGCAATCAGTAGTGATTCAGTTGAGGCTTTGTGAGTTGTACAAGACTGATTAGATAAATGATGTTTTAGAAAAATGAGTCTGATGGTGAACTGAATCAGATGGGGGAGAAAGCAAATGCAGGGAGAGAACAGTCCCAAGTATGAAGTGAGGAAAAGGAAAGGGTGAATTCAAGAGACATTTTGTAGGACATTGAAGCATTATTAGGGAGATTGCAAGAGATGGAGCGGTAAAGAGATTTCAGGCCAGGGTGATGAAGAAGTAGCAGGGATATCTCAAAAATTGAGCATCTGGAAAGGAGAAATTGTTGGTAGAACAGGAGGAGCAGAGAAGAGTGTGCATTTAATTTGAATATGTGGGGTTGAGGGTCATAGGCTGTGACCACCCCCATAAAGAAGGGGAGTTTTAATATATAGTTGGAAATTAGGTACAATTTGGGACTAGCTGTATAGAGTTGAGAACTGAAGCCAGGAACATGTTGAGTGTATCCAGAAGCCCAAGGCCAGGCCCTTAGGGGAAACTAAAAATGAAGGGATAGGAGGAGAGAGGGGGCCTGGTCAAGGGTCAGTCAGAGAGGTAGGAGGAAAACCAGGAAAGCAGAGTTGTGAAAACTGGTTTACTCTACAGTTTGACTACGTGTTCTTAGCCCTAAATACAATGTAAAGCTGCAGAAATGTCAGTTTATACCTGTTAAGGATCAGATTCAAGTTGGTATTCAATAGACACAATATGGATTTATTAAGTCCACAGATTGTGCACATTTCGTGGGCTACTTCTGCATTACAAGGTACTAGGGATATGAAGATAAGTGACATGGTCCATGGCTTCAAGGAATTTAGGGCCTAGAAGGGAGAATAGATAGGTAGAGAAATAATTTCAGTAGGGTGGGATGAGTGCTATGACAGAGTCACAAAGTGCTGTGCAAAGTCAGGGGTAAGATCCCCTGCAGGAGGAATGGGGCCCTGTGTGGGGCCTAAAGAGACAATACTTGCATTGTATCTTGTAGGATTAGGAATCCTGTAAGTCAGTGGTTCTCAACCTTCCTAATGCCGCGACCCTTTAATACCCTATAAACAACGAAAATGATTTTATGGATGGGGGTCACCACAATAGGAAGATTGAGAACCACTGGTATAAGGTAACATCTTCAATAAACCTTTGATACATTTGAAATAGATATTTTCCTTATTCATTTGTTCTTTAATATTAGTTTGGTACTTTTATATATTACAGAGGGTTTAATTTACATTTTTGAACCTGTTTATCTTCTTGCTTTTACTACTATATCCTTGAGAAAGTTATTCTTTTACATAGGATAGTTTTCCTAGTTTTTCTTATTCTTTTTTTTTTCCTAGTTTTTTGATTATGTTCTAAAATATTTATCTCTTTTGGAATATGGAGTTTACTTTGGAGCATGTATAAAGTGAGGATTTATTTTAAGGTTTGACATTTTCCCATCTTGTGTAGTATGGTGAGTGGTTAAGACCCTGACTGGAGGGCCGGGCTGCCTCTGTTCAGATGTTGGCTGTAGCACCTGCTAGCTGTAGAACCTTTGGTACTTAACTGTCTGGGCTTAATTTCCTCCTCTGTAAAGTAGAGATAAGAGTATGTCTGCTTCATAAGGTGATTTTGAAAACAAATGAGAGGATCTTGGCAGAGGACCCGGCACATGGTCAGTGCTGGCTGATGTTTGTTGCCATTGTTACCCCAGCCTCATTATCATCTTGTTTATTTATAAAAGGGTTCTCTGGATTTAGAATTTTATGGTTTAATCAGTTCTGTCATTGGTACTGTATAGTATTATCATCACTTATTCTTTCTTGTTCTATTCTATTCTTTAGAAGTTCAAGTTTTAGAGTCATTTTGTAAAGTTTCAAAAAGCAAAGTAATCCTAGTGAATTTTAATGTTAAATCTCTACATTAATTTGGGACAGATAACTGTTATTTACTGAATGCCTGCCTGTCACTGATAAAGTCAGTAACTTTTAACAAACCATGAACTTTGAAGTAGAAAGCCTAAATTGGCTGATAACTGAGGAAGGAATTGAAAGTTATTAAAGAACTGCCTGTTCCCACAAGGGATTACAGGAGTGGATGGATTTATTCATGCAGTTTTCTGAGGTTCACATAATCCCCATGTTGTATGAACTGTTTAAAAACACAGGAAATCTCATCCTCAGAGGCAAGTGCATTGTGTTTCCTGAATCCATACTATCTCCCTCCCCCACTCTGCAGTGATCGTGTCTTATGTCTTGTGCAGCATTGAATCTGCACCTGGTTTTAGGAGGTGCATGGTGTTGATCAGTCTGAGGTCAGCATGCTACAACCAAGGACAGCTTGTAGACCAGTGTCTGTAATAGACGTAGGTTTGCTGGTGCTGGACCACTTCTGTTGTGGACTTAGGTCAGACCTCATTTGAGGACTATGATTACTCTTGAGTTTTAAGCTTTGAGAGAGGAGGGGAAACATTTGAAAAGAGAGTGGGTGAGCTTCAGTATACAGGATTTTATGAGTAAGTTGTCTGAAAAGAGAATGAGCTGCCTCTTATAATAATATTATTTTCTCTGTTACTGGCCACTTTGAGAATATTGGGTGAGATAGGGAGAGTCATATGCCCCATAGTGGTTTGGGTTGGATTCAGTTCCTTTCTTTTCCTTGTCTCTTGTTCCTTTCCTTGGCTTTTGAACATATACAAAATGTATATTAAAAACCAAGTTGATAGCGTTGGCAGCTTTATGGATATGTGAAGAGTGAATAGAGGAGATAAAAATAATACTGAGGTTTTGAAACATGGTATCTTGGGGTGCTCTGTTAAGATTGGAAAAACAAAATGGAGAATAGTTCTTATGGTTGGGGGGATAAGTTCAGTTTTGAACAGGTCATATAGTATTTGAACATAATCTTGAGAAAACTTTTTTTTTAAAGCTATATTTGTGAATGTTATCATTTTCAGATACTGTGTAAAGTGAATCATTTAAGTTTTTGGTGACCCATGTAGGAAGGAGCTGATCTGGTCTAAACATGGCAGCATCTCTTTAAGTCAAGACACAGACTGTAGTAATATAATAGGTGCTTGTCCTGGGTTAGTTGTTTTACATCTTCCTTTGTGTGGCTTGAAGTTTTTGGTTTGACTCTGCTACTTTTGTTTTGTTATTGGTGTGGGGTTTGATGGATTTTTCCTGTCTTCTATCTATACATGTGTCACAATGAGGGGCTACTAAATAGGGCAGTGTTTGCTGTGTGTGTAGTCCTCACAGCTGTTTCCTATAGTAAAGACTCTGGAAAACAATGACCTCATAGTTTCCACAAAAACCCTTTTATATTTAGTAGTGGAAAAGAAATCATTCAAAATTGAGTAATTTAAAGTTCTGTCCTCTGTTGTTTCTTCCTGCAAAAATATTCTTTTTTGCTTTAATTAATTGTTCATTGGCTGTTCCTCAAATGACCTTTTATGTTTAACAAACAACATTTTTGCAGTGGAGCACATCGGGATGTCTTGTCTTTCATTTGATTGTGATCTTTTTCTATTTGGAAACCATTGTTTTATGCCATGGACTGTGGCAGTTCCTAGAGGAATTGGCTAGTCACCCAACATCTGTTGCTTCTTCCCTCCAATTGTTGAGCTCGGATGGTAGCAAACAATGCATCCACAAAGAAACAGTTCACACTTTAGAACATTTCATAGGGCTGGTCAGGAAATGGCTTTTTTTGGTGTCTCTTTCTATTGGAAGAAATCTTTCTTTGTAAGCTTGTCACCAGCTCAGTAAATTTTTTGACTTTAAATCTTGATATTCTAATCTTTAAGAGCAAGGAAGAGCCATCTGATTCTCAGAAGATTAAGGAACAATAATAATCATGGTAATGAAAATACTGCTTATTTGTGTGGAACCAGACCATATACAAAGTGAATTCATACACCATTTTTAATTTAATTCTCATAGCAGTCTTGTCAAAGAGACATTTTTATTTCAATTTTAAAATTAAGACACTGGGATTCAGTATTAGTAAGTAGCAGAGCTAGGACTGCAAGCTCGCGTAGTTTTGTGAGCATTACGTAGGAGTAAGGCTTTACTTTAGAAACAAACACATAGTATTTAAGAAATGGCAAGTGACAGTAATGCAGGTACTTCTAAACTGTAACCTCTCCAGTACCCTCCCTTTTTCTCCAAATAACCAAAGCCCAAAGAAAGAAGTAAGCTGATGACAACACGTTCCTTGTGCCTTATGTGGTTCTGTAGGTTCTTCGGCATCAGATGCCATGTGATTCACTGCTATGCTTATTTTATTGACCTTCTCATTTCAGTCCTGTAGTTCTATAGTGACACTACAGGTTTCCATGTTTGGTCCTGTCCCCAACATTTTTGCCAGTGAGTTGGATGAGGAGCTAAGAGGTGTATCAGCTGAATTTGTAACATATGTTGTTAGTAGTATATACTCCAGCTTAAAGAATGCAGGTCCGAAAAGATGCTTTAATTAAAATTAACAGCTGAAATTTGATAGAATTCTGTATCTTGTGTTTGGATGAAAAATGAGCCACTCCATGGCTTTCACATACAGCTTAGGCGGATGGAGCTGCCAAAAATGTTCAAGATTTTTGTTCTACCTTCAGAGAAGTGTTGTGATCTGGGGAGGTGATAGCGTGGTTCCTGTCAGACCACACCTAGGTTTTTATTTGCCCTTCTGGGAACCTAGAGCATTGTGTAATTTCTGGGACTGATAAACTACAACATGTTTGGAGTTGTTGAAGACTCCCTAGAGGATTCGTTCAGTAGGGGGAGAAGGTTACTTTGAGAGAAAGCTTTGGACAGCCTCTTTGCAGGGGATTCCCACTCCTCTGGTATACGTCTTCATTATCTGTTACACAATTGCTGTAGCCTTCTAGTCCCCTCCCTATTTCTAAACTTCATCTCTTCTAATTGATGGTTTTTATTGCTGCCAGATTAATCTTCTTAGCATTGACCTGTAATTACATTCTTTCTCTTCTCAAAAATTGCCATCCTTTCCCCCTTTTTTAATATGCAAAATGCCTTGTAAATATCTTAGCCTGGCATCTAAGCTTTCCCCATGATGTGGCCCCATTTTCCACCCTACCCTGAGGTAGTTGTGGAACACAGCAAAAGAGCTGTCTGTGGTTCAGATTCTGAGATTTGAGGCAAGTGACTTTCCTTTTCCTAGCCATGTTTCTTTCTTCTTTTATGTTATTGATGTAGTAATGCACTCTTCATAGGATTGATGAGTGAGGAATACATGTCCAGTGCCTAATCCATTGCTTAGCCTGGAGATGCTTTTAGCATTGTTATTCTTAGTATTTGACAGTCAGCTGCCCACCTTGCTGACTCTTACTTATGCCCAGACTTTCCCATGTGTCTTGCTTTTTCTCTTCTTGGGACCAGAGCACAACTATTTTTCAGAGCCTGCTTTCAAAATTACTCTTAACGTTTCTAAAGTTAGAAAATGATTATAAGGAAACACTCAGAGCAAAAAGACATTTGGGACTAAAATGGCCATACAAAATGTAATTTTATGAAAATGCAAATATAACACAGTATTGATTTTTTAAAAAAGTTACTCTTACATTAAAGTTCCCTTAAGCTCTGGAGTTTGAAGTAATGGCTCTCTCATTTGAAAGCAGATAACATTTTACATGGAACTCTCTTGTGGTAACTTGTATACTTTCCTCTTAGTTATATGCTTGAATAGTAATAACAATAATAGCTGAGTGTTCAGAAAACTTTTCTTCTTGAAAAATTTAAGTATACACCTAAGGGAGGAGACTAGTGTAATGAACCTGCATGTCCCTGCCATGCAGCTTCACCCAGTTTGTGGGCAATCTTATTTTATCTCTATAACCTTCGCCTTTCCTCTCCCCAACTTTTGAAGCCAATTCTAAATGTTTTATCCATAAATATTTCAGTGTATGTCTCTAAAAAATAGGATGCTTAAAAAATTATAATGCATTTATCTGCCTAAAGAATACAAACATTAATTCCTTAATGTCTTCAGATACTTACCAGTGTTCATATTTCCCGGATATTCTTGTTCTCTCTCTCTCTCTGTCTCTCTTTGTCTCTCTCTCTCTCTCTCACACAGATTCTTAAAATTTCTAATCTCTTATGAACTGTTTGTAAAATTCAAATGAAATTACTAGAAAGATGAAATGAAAAAAGTGTATGTATGACTGCCCCATTAAAAAAATAGTTAGATTTAATAGACATGAAGTTACTTATTCTCAATTTCTGGGCTTATCATGGACCAGTAGCAAAAAGTCCATAGATAGGCACCTACCTGTGGATTATACTTTGAAGAACACTGCTATGGAACTTCCCATAGTCTGATTTTTGTGTTGTATTTCAGTGGCATCAAGTATAGTGTTTTTGTGTGCTTGTATTTCCTATAAAATGTTAGTTAAGTCTAGAGGTTTAATGAGATTTAAGTTTGAGGGTTTTTTCCCCCCTTCCTTTTTTTCTTTTTTTGTTAAAACTATTCTGTGCGGGACAGGAAACCTAGACTGTCTAGGTGTGATGTCAGCAGTAACTGTCGTTGATGGTTATTCCCTGATCCGTTCATTAAAGGTTGGAAAATGGTGACATTATAACATTTCTTTTTCACTTATTAGCTGGAGTATTTCTACAGGGACTCTTGCCCAATTTTTTGGTTATCCTAAAGTAAATTTTGTGACAGAAAATCTAGTTAAATGCTTGATTTCCTCCCCTCCCTTTATTTTTCAATTTTCAAAATAATTAGTTGATTTCCAAATGTGGTTAGTGTGATTTTGTAACCTGATGAGCTTATGGGCTTAAGCATATTTGATGTGTTCAGTCAATTATAGTTACTAACCTTTTTGATACTCAAATTGTCCTTTTTGGCCAGTGGGACAAGTTCGCTCCTAAGTCCTTTGGACACAATGCTTGTAGTGATGTCAAACCATAATGCAAGGAAGTTAAGGTATTCAGGCTTGTCTTATATATTTCATGAACCAGATGTGCAAATATTGGAATAAGATTCCTTTGGTAATGAATGGTACTGCGATCACACAGCTAGGCATTAAGGATGTCCATGTTTTCTAATAAATGGGTAATTTCTTTTAAAGGTAAGTCCTGAATTTATGTTTAGAATTTCAGGGTGGTTTTCATTTAGCCTCATTGGTCTTACATCTCTATATCCTTCCTCCCAGGGTAAAAATCCAATTTATAATACCTGTGTAAATTCTTATTTGCCTCATCCCACAATGTAGTCATGAATCTCAAAATAGTAATCCCAGTACTGCTACCAACATATGAGTATTGGAAAATGGCTTAAGAAAGATGTATTTGGTAGTTTTTTTGTTGATAGCATATATTCTACGATAACTGTACAGTATGTCTCACTGTGTTTTAAAGTCACCTGGGGCCTGGCCTGGCGACTCAAAACCTGTAATCTTAGCAGTCTGGCAGGCCAAGGTAGGAAGATCACTTGAGGTCAGGAGTTCAAGACCAGCTTGAGCAAAGCAAAACTCCATCTTTACTAATACAGAAAAAATACATAGCTAGGCATTGTGGCAGGTGCCTATAGTCCCAGCTCCTTGGAGGCTGAGGCAGAAGGATCACTGGAACCCAGGAGATTGAGGTTGCTATGAGCTATCCTGACATCTCAAAAAAAGTAACTTGGAATAGTTTTCCACATGGTTTTGTTACCAACTGAGTATGTAGTTAAAATTATTTCTCTTTTACTTTTGATGTTGAGGGATTGTTTTAAAAATTTATTTATTTTTTGCAAAAAAAAATAGAATATATGGTCTAAAGTCAAATTTACAAAATAAGGTCTATTCAGAATATCTCTGTCTCTGATCCTCATACTGTATTCCCTTTGTCCCTAAATTTTATGATTATTTCAGTGTTTAAATATAAGCAAGTATGTGCATTTATGTATTCATATTCTCTTTTACTTAGATAAACCTCCAGTGGGAGGTTCATGTACATGGTTTTCTCCTCTTGTTTTTTTTCATACAGCTAACACAAATGCTTAGCATATGCCTTGCACAGTGGATTATTTTATTTGCTCCTTATAATGTTATAAGGTGGATAGACATGGTATGATTTCTGCTTTACAGATGAAGAGATAGACGTTTCTAGATTGACATTTTGTTCTAGGGTTCTCCCATCTCCCATAGTTACTAGTGCTGTCCTTTGTGTGCATGTTCATGAATGAATGAATGAATGAGCAGGGAACTAACTGCTGTATCTGCTTTGGGGCAGAGAAAGGCTGTGTTTAAACTTCAGAGAAGGAAATTCAACCTTTTTTTTTTATTTGAAGGCCATAGCTCTTTATAGCTAGAGAACAACAGTAGAAAGACCCTTTTCCCTGTCCAGAGTTGCTCCTACTAATTGTAAAGATACATTAAGTAGGAATGTTCTTTGATCTTGTCCTAAAATAAGATACCCTTTTAACAGTGCAGTGATAAATCTCCCTCATTTTAGAGTCTGAATGTCATGGAAGTTACAATAAAATAGGGTAGTTAAAGAAGAGACAAACTCCTTAAAAGCAATAGCTCATGGAAAATATCCTGAGTTCAGGATTTTAATAGTGACAACAGGAAGATGGGGGAAAAAGGAGAGTGGCTTCATTTCCCCGCAGGCGGGAAAGGAAGAGGAACATTGATAGCTTTTTATCTTATATCCAGTGGGAGGTTCATTACCCTTCATGCTCTCTTGTGATGTGGGCCGCTGGTTAGGTTGCAGTAACTGCCTTTGTCCCCTTCCTAGATTCTCTCAAGCTTCTCAGGGTAGTGCTAGGAGGAGGGCAAGAGCAGCCAATCAGGGTCTATTCTTTTCCTTTTGAAAATCTGTAAGCCCTTGAATTTTGAATTTAATAAGGGTCCTGGTCCAGTTTGATGTGCACAGGTCACTGAGCCTGTTTCTGGCATTTAGCAGCCATTGGCTGCTTTATACTTAAGTGATGGAAACATTTTAGCAAGAACAACCAAACCACCCACCAACCAACCTAGCCTGTAAGACTAAGTCCGAGATACCGGAAATGGACCTTGGGGGCAGAGGTGTGGAGGAGCCTGCAGAAGGTCATTATAATTAAGTGCTGAAGAGAAAAATGCTTCCCCTCAGTGTTTTCTGGGTCTGCAGCTTTAATTCTTTTCTAGCTTATTTTTGATGCATGTGTGTTCTGGGTTATGACCTCTTGAATGTCAGACTGTTTTTGAAGGGGTGGTATTTACATCCCCAGTGGTCCAGTGCAAAATGACTTAAAGAGTCTGTCTTTTAAGGAGGTACTTCTCTGTACGGTATATTCTGTGCTTTTGTATTGTGATTGTATGATCTTTTTGAATAACACATTAATACCCCCATTCATTAGGCCTTTTGGGGAATAAGTCTTTTACATAAGTTACTTCTCAAATAATTACCTATATGAACATCAAATCCTTAAAATTTTAACTTTCTTGGGATAGATGGCTTGATCATATATTTTATACACTTTTTCCCTTAGTGATTTAGGGTCTTTGTTGTGGACATTATCTGTTGAACACCTCTTCTGTAATGCAGAGGTTTCCTTTGAGACCAATGGGCCTATATAGGACCTAGTGCGTAGTTCTGGATTGCTGTATCATTTGAGTCCTTACTTCTGCTTTTTATGGTACTCCTTCCCTCTGCTCTTCACCATCTTCCTTCATGCCAATTTTCTCTTGCTTTATCCTGCCTCTGGGAGCCTGTACCTTCTTCCTCTTCACTCATGTATTTTGCAGTTTCTAATCTGCCTCTAATTAACGAGATAGAATCAGCCCTAAATAAGACTAGATAGACTGAGTTAAGCATGAAAATCTGGCTAAATTAAGCAACTTTAGTATTTCTCCTTCATGAAGTCAACTTTTTAAGGAAGCATGGCATACATACAGAAAACTGCAAAAGTCACTAGTGTACAACTTTGTGTCTTATACAAATACTTTATCACCCAGATAAGGAAGAGGACATTGCCAACACTCCAGAAGCTGCCCCTACCTGGCTTTTGATGAGTTTTGTCTGTTCTTGAACTTTATTGAGAATGAGATAATAAGTATGTTTTCTTTTAAAAACAGCTTTATTGATGTGCAATTCACCTACCATATAATTCACCCATTTGAAGTGTACAATTCAGTGACTTTTATAATAGTGTATATTTGTGGAGTTGTGTGACTATCAGTACAATTAGTTTTACTAATGGAACATTTTTATTACCTCCCAAAGGAACTCGTACCCTATACCAGTCAATCTCTATTTCCCCCACAATGTCCAGCCCTAGATGATTATTAATCTACTTTCTTCCTCTATAAATTAATTTACTGTGGACATTTCATATAAATGGGATCATATAATATGTGGCCTTTTGCATCTGGCTCCCTTCACTTAGCCTGATGTTTTCAAGGTTAATTGTGTTGTAGCATATATCATACTTTTTTTTTTTTTTTTGAGACAGAGCCTCAAGCTATCCCCCTGGGTAGAGTGCCATGGCATCACAGCTCATAGCAACCTCCAACTCCTGGGCTCAAGCGAGTCTCCTGCCTCCGCCTCCCAAGTAGCTGGGACCACA
>CAUYQV010090784.1:0-90095 GCA_963574575.1 Galagoides demidoff | reverse complement strand
CAGTTGCCAGCCAGTTCACTCAGCACCATTTGTTAAATAGCTAATCTTTTCCCCGCTGACTGTTTTTAATTGGCTTGTCAAAGATCATATGATGGTAAGTAGCTGGGTTCATCTCTTGGTTCTCTATTCTGTTCCATACATCTACCTCTCTGGTTTTGTGTCAGTACCATGCTGTTTTGATCACTATGGATTTATGATCTGAGGTCTGGTAGTGTGATTCCTCCTGCTTTGTTTTTATTTCTGAGTAATGTCTTGGCTATTCGAGATTTTTTTCTGATTCCATATAAAACGAAGTATTATTTTTTTGAGATCTTTAAATTATGACAGTGGAGCTGTAATAGGGAATGCATTAAAAGTGTATATCGCTTTGGGTAATATGGACATTTTAACAATGTTGATTCTTCCCAGCCATGAGCATGGTATATTTTTCCATGTATTAACATTTTCAGCTATTTCCTTTCTTAGCTTTTCATAATTCTCTTTATAGAGATCTTTCACATCCTTTGTTAGGTAAACTCCCAAATATTCTATCTTCCTTGGCACTACTGTGAAAGGAATAGAGTCCTTGACTGTTTTTTCAGCTTGACTATTGTTGGTATATATAGAGGCTACTGATTTACGAGTTTAGATTTTGTAACCTGAGATGCTACTGTATTCCTTGATCACTTCTAAGAGTTTTGTAGTAGAATCCCTGGTGTTTTCCAAATATACAATCATATCATCTGCAAAGAGTGAAAGTTTGATCTCTTCTGATCCTATATGGATACCCCTGATTGTCTTTTCTTCCCTGATTGCAATGGCTAAAACTTCCATTATGATGTTAAAGAGCAATGGAGACAATGGGCAACCTTGCCTGGTTCCTGATCTGAGTAGAAGTGATTTCAATTAAACTTCATTCAATATGATATTGGCTGTGGGTTTGCTATAGATGGCCTCTATCAGTTTAAGAAATGTCCCTTCTATACTAATTTTCTTTAAGTGTTCTGATCATGAAAGGATGCTGGATATTATCAAAATCTTTTTCTGCATCAATTGAGAGAATCATATGGTCTTTGTTTTTTAATTTGTTTATGTGCTGAATTATATTTATAGATTTACGTATATTGAACCAGCCTTGAGACCCTGGGATAAAACCACTTTGTCATGGTGTATAATTTGTTTGATGTGTTGCTGGATTCTGTTTGTTAGGATCTTGTTAAATATTTTTGCATCAATATTCATTAGTGATAATTGGTCTATAATTTTCTTTTCTTGTTGGGTCTTTTCCTGGTTTGGGGATCAAGGTGATGTTTGCTTCATAGAATGTGTTGGGTAGTATGCCTTCTTTTTCTATATTTTAGAAAAGGTTAAGTAATATAGGTACCAGTTCCTCTTTAAAGGTTTGGTAGAATTCTGAGGTGACGCCATCTAGCCCTGGGCTTTTCTTTTTAAGGAGATTTTGTATAGTTAATGCTATTTCAGAACTTGATATAGGCCCTGGGTGGTCTTTTGAATTGACCCTGTTCTAAAGTGACTGTTTAGAACCACACCTGCCAGACTGCGCATTTCTACTGCCCAGGGTCCCCCGCTGCTATCCCTACTCAGAGACTAGAATCTCTTATGCTAATTATTAAAATAAGAGCTGCAGCATGTGCTGGAGTCTGCACGTGTTATCTGATTGGATTTAACCCTTGTAAGAACGATGAATACTTTCCAGTATTCACTTTATTTTCCAGATGAGGAAGCCAGGCTCAGAGTGTGCAAACCACCTACCCGAGCCAGTCCAGAGAAGGCAAATGTGCATATTCTTGCTCTGTTAGCCTCTGTGGGAGGCTCCAGCTCGAGCAGAACTGGACTGTGCTCCTGTGAAGTGGGGTCATGGTGGCGGGAGGTTGTGCACTCGGGCCACGCTCAGGGACCTGGTACTTGGCTTCATGCTTGGATAACAAAGTATAGTTTATTTTATATTTTATAAGGAGGGGTGGAGGAGAGAGGGCAAGACAGAGGAGAGCAAAGTGGGGGAATGGCATGGCACCTCAAAGAAAGAAAATGCTAGAATGAGTGCCAGCCATCACTGTCCTGAGAGTCTTAGTAGTTTGATAGTTGAACTTGTGTCTGATAAGTGAGGTCTGCTGGGATGAGAGGCATGTGTGTGAATGTGTGTTTGATCTGCACACTGCTGGGATGCCCTGCGAGCACAGCATGGGAGCTTAGAGGGAGCTCTAGGACCAGGTCCAGTGACACTTGTGGCCCCCCCAAGGCCGCTCTTTCCTTTGGAACCAGAACTTGGTTTGAACAGAAGGTGGCGGTGGCAAGAGAAAGCTGAGACACCTGAGCAACCAAGGGACCTGCAGGGTCGGTCTTTTGGCTGCCTCCCTGTTTTAGTCACCTACTTATCCTGAAAACATGACATGGAACACGGAGAATTCTCAGGGCAGCTTATACTTCCTTCTCCCTCATGCCCTTCCCTGCTGGTCAGCAAGCCCAAGGTTGAGAGCTGTGAAGTGTGTGTGTATCAAGATGTGAAATAAAAGCAGCTGAGCCACACTGCACAGGAAGGCAGGAGCCATGGACACCCTGAGTGCAGTCTCCACTCTGTGCCAGGTAAAGGCGCTTACATTTGCATTTAAAGGAGGCATTACAGGATGTAAGGATATTCAGCAATACTCACAATAGCGATGTAAAATTTAAAATTTTCTTTTTTTAAAACAACGTTGTTTCTCGGGCACCGCCACATGCACTGGGGCTGGCAGGTTCGAACCTGGCCTGGGCCAGTCAAACAACAATGACAACTACAAAAAAAAAAGGTAGCCGGGCGTTGTGATGGGCACCTGTAGTCCCAGCTACTTGGGAGGCTGAGGCAAGAGAATTGCTTAAGCCCAAGAATATGAGGTTGCTGTGAGCTGTGATACCTCAGCACTCTACCCAGGGTGACATAGTGAGACTCTGTCTCAAAAACAAACAAAAAGAACAACATTAACTAGCATATAAAAAGCATGTTGACGACGAGAGAGAAAGAGAAAGACGGGGGGATTGTGCAAGAAATGAAAAGAAACCTTTACCCTTCAGTTCTTTTAATAGCGCTTTCCCCAAGTTCATTGTTTTGATAGGCTTATCAAACGACAGTAAGAGATGGAGACTTTACCTCTTTTATGTTTACATGGATGGAGCTGGAACACATTCTTCTTAGTGAAGTAAAGAAGGGAAGAAAAAGTGTACAATGTACTCAGTACTATTACGAAACCAATGTATAATCACCCACACTTTCATATGAAAGATAAAACACAGCTATAGTCTGGGATGAAGGAGGGCAGAGGAGGAGGAGGGGAGGGGAGATGGGTTGAGGGAGGGTGACTGGAGGCTCCTCACCTATGGTGTATACTGCAAGGGTGCATGTTAAATCTATTAAGAGTAGAGTATAAATGGGTGAGGTGATGGCTATGTTAACCAGTCTGATGTAAGCATTCCAAATTATTCATAAAATCAGCACAGTGTACCCCATAAATGTATTAATGCGTACAGTTATGATTTAATACTAATAAAACAAAACAGCGCTTTCTCCTGCTTTCTGGACAAGGTGCCTCCTCGTGTTGCACTAGATGCCACCCATGTAGTTTGTCCTGGACAGAGTGGTTTTGAACTTGAAGGAGAATTGGAGGATTTTTCTCTAACCCTCTCATTTTATAGATGTGGAAGCTGAGGCAAGGCAGAGTCTGTGTGAAGGAAGGACAGTGGCCCAGAAGTCCTGCCTTACCCCACGTGGCCCTGCCCAGGCCCACACGGCCTCCGAAACCCCACCCAGGCAGCCCTGAGATCCCTGGGGCCTGCTCTGAAGCTGTCCTTTCAAGTGTTGTCTGAGAAAGTCCCAGAACCCCTGCCCCTCCCGCAGTGTCTTTAGCCACGTAAGTCCCATGCTGTGAGGCCCAGTACCCCTGAAACCCCTCATTATGGTTGACACAATGCACCAATGTCCCACCCAGTCTGGAGTCTGGGCGACATTCACAGTATTATAGCGGAGAAAGGAGAGTGCCTGTGAGTGCAGAGAAAAGAGGAGCTATGTCTGACTCGAGCCTGGGGAAGGTGCCCACCTTAGGGATCCAGGGCCTCTGCTTTCCCACGACTTGGCTTTGGCCTCCTGTGACAGGCTGTGACTCTGAAGGGCACCTCCAGGCTGACCTGTTCGGTGCACTTTGGATCAGTAGGAAAGAAGGGTACTTATGTGGAGAGGGGACTGGGCTATAGTCTAGATGGCTGAGCTGGGGCAGGCTGGGTGGAGGGTGTGGGGCAGAGTGTGAGGAGGCAGAGGGCATCGGGTGAGCAGCAGGCCTGGGAAATGCACCCAAGGGCCCATTTTGGGGGCAGAGCTGTTAACTTTCCTTTAGAAAGATTTTTCCCAGCATGACTATTTCTCCCACATTGTAAGTGTGTGTTTCATTTGTTAAGCCCCCAACCAGGTCTGTTCCTTCACCCCCTAAAATTCCCTCCTCCTTCCTTCCCCCCTCTCCTCTCAGTGGCCAGGACAGTGAGAACTCCCCACCCTGCAGTTATCCCAAGCCTGCCTGGTTCCAGCCCTGCCTGTCTCTTCCTGGTCCCCACCTCCTTATATAGCCTGGGCTGCTCCTGATTTGAGACGGGAGGGATTTTGGCAGCAAATGAGCCCTGGTGCGCACCCTGGCACTGACGTTAGACCTACCACTCATGGTGTCCTGCAGCCACTTTATTTTTATTTATTTATTTTTGGGGAGGCAAAACTCCCTTCTCCATGTGCATGCTGGTTTCCTGGTGTGGGAAAGGACCCAAAGCTCATCTTAGATTCTCACTTTGCCACTTCCCGGCTGTGGGAACTTGGGTGAGTGTCTTAACCTCTCTGAGCCTCCCATTTCCTCTTAGTCTTGTGTGGACTACGTGAATCAGCCTTTCCAAATTGGGATTTCCAGGGCTGGAGGCTTGGAATATCTCCTTCATGTCCCAAGGTGAAGACCAGAGAAATTCTGGAACCACCAATAAAAGAGACGCACCAATGGGGTCAAGGCAGGTGGAGAGTCCCTGAGTTGAGGTCTTCTTTCTTATGCGTGACCACCAGTGACTCAGTATGGAAAGCTCCCCCATCCTGTGGGAACCCCTGATGCTGGAAGGAACGAGGAAAACACAGTGGGACACTGGATGTGTGTCCCAGGGCCACCGCGCCAGGAGGAGAGAGGAAGGCCTGGACCTGAGAGAGGGCAGTGAGCTGGGGAGATGCCCAAGACCTCCCCACCTGGGCGCGACTAACTTTACCTGGTAGGTTCCTGCCCTCCTTCTGGAGTCAGCCCAGGGGCCCTTGTGGTCACAGTGTCAGCTGCCCCTCTGAGCCCTGGGACCTCGGATAGGCAATCTCCCCTCTACAGTATTGCTTCATCTAGAGGTGAAGGATAAACTAGCACAGCACTTCCTCCGAGTGCGGGCCCCAGACTGACTGATGCATCGGCACGATGCTGGGACTGTGTCAAAGGGCAAGGGAGCGGGCTCTATCCCCCAGACTTCTGGGCTGGAGCCTCTGGGTACATCAGTCAGGGCTGAGACAGATTAAAATTGGAAAGCGCATAGCCCCAAGTCACTCAGGCCCTTTCCAGCTCTCGTGTTCTAGCACAGCATTTTCCAAAAGGGACCGAGTTAGAGTAGAAAAATGTGGAGCAAGACCCCTCTGGTCTTCATTTTTTAAAGTCCCTGTTGAGTGCGCCCCTAATTACTAACGTATTTTGTACACTGTGACATACAAATGAAGAGTTTAATGTTCTTACAAAAATAAACAGAAAATCAAAAACAACAACAAACAAATCAATCTACCACAAAGAAATAAGTAGAAGCCCAAACAATTTGAGTGTGTAAAACAGGGGTCATGTGAAACCAGGCTGAAGAAAAGCAGCGTTACAGCTGGTCTGAAATGTTGGGCTCGCACAGACGGAAGAGAGGCCTGTGCTGCGGGCCATGGACGGGCGCACACAGATGGAAGAGAGGCCTGCACTGTGGGCCACGGACGGGAGCACAGACGGAAGAGAGGCCTGCACTGCGGGCCACGGACGGGCACACAGACAGAAGAGAGGCCTACGCTGTGGGCCACTGACGGGCGCACAGATGGAAGAAAGGCCTGGGCTGCGGGCCACGGACGGACACACAGACGGAAGAGAGGCCTGCACTGTGGGCCACGGACGGGAGCACAGACGGAAGAGAGGCCTGCACTGCGGGCCACGGACGGACACACAGACGGAAGAGAGGCCTGCACTGTGGGCCATGGACGGGCGCACACAGACGGAAGAGAGGCCTACGCTGTGGGCCACTGACGGGCGCACAGATGGAAGAAAGGCCTGGGCTGCGGGCCACGGACGGGTGCACAGACGGAAGAGAGGCCTGCACTGCAGGCCACGGACGGGCGCACAGACGGAAGAGAGGCCTGCACTGCGGGCCACGGATGGGCGCACAGACGGAAGAGAGGCCTGCACTGCGGGCCACGGATGGGCGCACAGATGGAAGAGAGGCCTACGCTGCGGGCCACGGATAGGCACACAGATGGAAGAGAGGCTTACGCTGCGGGCCACTGATGGGCGCACAGATGGAAGAGAGGCCTACGCTGCGGGCCACGGATGGGCGCACAGATGGAAGAGAGGCCTACTATGCGGGCCACGGATGGGTGCACAGACGGAAGAGAGGCCTGCACTGCGGGCCACGGACGGGCGCACAGATGGAAGAGAGGCCTGCGCTGCGGGCCATGGATAGGCGCACAGATGGAAGAGAGGCCTACTATGTGGGCCACTGACGGGCGCACAGACGGAAGAGAGGCCTGCACTGCGGGCCACGGATAGGCACACAGATGGAAGAGAGGCTTACGCTGCGGGCCACTGATGGGCGCACAGACAGAAGAGAGGCCTGCTATGTGGGCCACTGATGGGCGCACAGACGGAAGAGAGGCCTACGCTGCGGGCCACGGACGGGCACAGAGGAAAGCTGGACCTCTCTGTCCAGTGCACATCTACCCCAGCCCCACAGAGGGCAGGAACTGCAGGTGACTTGCCTGAGGACAGCGGCAGGGCCATGAATGGGTGCCAACTGCCATGGAGTCACTGAGTCATCATCATGCAAGTCCCCTGTTGCAGGGGGACTTCCTGAGCTTTCTCTCTGTGACACTTTGTATCTTCTCCCTCCAGGCTCCTTCCAGGCTCCCTCCAGGCTGCCTGAACCCCACCTGCAGATCACACTTCTTTGTTGGATTTTATCATTTAAGATGTCCAAGAGAAATATATCTATCAAAACCTAAGTCATGCACACCCTGTGATAACTTAGGGCCACTTGGAGGACGTGGGAGACAGCATGAAGCTCTTTACTGCAGCGTGTCAAAGAAGGCAAGCAGCTCTGTCAGTCCAGTGGTCACGAAGCCCCGTGCTCAGAAGCCTGTGCCTGGGGCAGCGTCTGGCACGTGCTGGCTTTCTAAGCGGGATGCTTACAAGTGCCAGGACATGTGCTAATTTCACACAAAGGATCTCATCTACTTTTGCAAAGTGCACTGGAGAGTAAGCATCCTTGAATCCATGTCACAGGTGCCATGATATTGGACCAGAGGTGGTGGTTATATCACCCAAAGTCACACAGCCAATAAATGGCAGAACAGGGATTCAAAGAGAAGTTTCTTAGGTCGCTACTGGGTCACAGGGGTGGTGTTCTTACTTAAAGTCTTCTCACCAAGATTTTGCATGGTGGACCCCTCCCCCTAGGGAAGCCGAGTGAGGCCCCTCTCAAGCCCTTCTTCGTCCAGTGTCCTGAGGTCCTGGCTGCTCCAGGGTTTGCAGCCTCTGTCCAAGTTTACTTTTACTCTGAAAGTATCTGTCAGAAGCCTCTCCTCTACCAGGAAAAGGGGGATGTGTGAAAGCAGGGCCAGGCATGAGAGTACAGGCCGTTTGTCAGAATAATTGATACTGCCAAGCAGAGGGCCGGGACAATGGGTGCTTGCAGGGCTGATGGGGGAGGGTGTGTAATCCCTACGATACAGAGGCATGTAATTTAGGTAAGTGGATTTATTTTTCTTGAACAACAGGGATGGATAATGCCATTCCATGGAGCCAGGACTGTCTCTGGAAAGTTGAGACCTTATCATTTCCCTGTCCTGCTTTTCCAGTCCTTGCTCTCCAGGAGTCCATCACAGGAAGAGCCCTGCAGTCCATCCACACTGGCCTTCGGTCGGGCCCTAGCAATGCTGTGGTGGACACAGACCCGCCTCAGGTACCACGCCCTGGCAGCAAGATGCCAGGCAAGCCTTCGACTCTCTGCTTCTCAGTTTCTCACCTGTACCCTGGGGGCAGGAGTTTCTGCCCCACGTGCACTGGTCCATTTATTATCAGCACAGTTATGGCGCCTCATTGCATGTTGTCCCAGCAGCAACCGAGGGGATGGTGAGCTGGGCGTGAGGACCTATGAGAGAGCAGAGCAGGTGGGAGACCTCCCTATTTGGGTGCCTTTATGTTCCCTGTTTTTTTTTTTTTTTTTGAGACGGAGCCTCAAGCTATCTGCCTGGGTAGAGTGCCATGGCATCACAGCTCATAGCAACCTCCAACTTCTGGGCTCAAGCGAGTCTCTTGCCTCTGCTTCCCAAGTAGCTGGGACCACAGGTGCCCGCCACAATGCCTGGCCATTTTTTGGTTGCAGCCATCATTGTTGTTTGGCCGGCCTGGGCTGGGGATTCGAACCTGCCACCTTAGGTGTACATGGCTGGCGCCTTAGCCGATTGAGCCACAGGTGCCGAGCCTGTTCCCTAAAACGCTCATTTATGAATCAGCCTTGCAGCCCCAGGGTCTTCCTGGGGCTTTGCCCTGTCCAGGACAATCTTCGATTTTCTTTGTTGGACTCTAAGGTTTAAGATGTCCAAGAAAACTATATCTATCAAACTTAAGTTGTTGAACTACTGAAAGGATCAATTTCCAGAAGGTTTGTTGTGTATTAACTCCATGTTAGTCTTTGGTAGAGTATATTTTTCTTTTCCTTCTTCCCTTTCTCTCCCTTTTTTACTCTATTTTTTTCTTTCTTTTTTTTTGATTTTCAGTTGTTTGACGTGCAATATATTTTTGTATGCAGGTAGTAAATAAACTTTGATCTTCCATTTCCTGGAAAAAAAAAACAAACCTAAGTTGTGGACACCGTGTGATGACTTGGACCCACTTGGAGGACGCATGAAGCTCTTTACTGCAGCGTGTTACAGAAGGGAAGCAGCTCTGTCAGTCGAGAAGTCATGAAGTCTGGTGCTCGGGCTCCGCTGGGGGCGGTGTCTGGCACCTGCTGGGCATTTAACACCAGTGGAAGGAAAGTGGGGACAGAACATCTCAGGTGACCACTGACAGAGTGAGGGAGACCTGAATAAGCTGACATTAACAGGTGCCCAGGATACTTTTTAGGTGAAAAAAATCAAGCTGCACAGTAGGACGTAGCAACAACATGCTCCTGTTTTATAAAAAAGAATGTGCCTGTGTCTGCACTAAACATCTTTGAATGATTAGAAACTGTCAGGAAAGCTGTAAGAGAATTGCTTCCGCAATGATTTTTGGACAGATAAATGAGGAGCCTCCCTTTCCTAATCTGCTTTATTTTTCCCCACTTAACAATATAGCGTGGCCATCTCTACACAGTCATGAACATTACGCCTACGGCACAATTTAAGTGATTTTCCATCATTTTTAACCCATCTTCTAGTGTTGGACATTTTGATTATTGTAAGTTTTTTAGTGTTACAAATAATACCGAACTGAACATTCTTGGGAATATATCTTTGCTCATGAATAACACATTACTGGAAACATAATCATTGTCACTTTTATTGACGTCTCTTCTGGTTGTCTATGATTACTGCGCACCATCAGATTGATTAGTAAATCAGGGGAGGGCTCAGCTTTTTCCTACTGTGCAAAGACACAGTAAATTAGTCTCTGAAGCCCTCAAACATATAACTTGAGGTGCTGCCAGTTAAGAGGGCGTCATGTGCAGTTGTGTCATCCTGAGGATGGCCAGGAGTCATAGAAGGAGGGAACGCAGCAGAGGGCAGGCACCAAGCATGCGGATATAACTCACCCCTCTCCTAACACAGGGAAGCCCAGAGCACGAGGACCCCATGCAAAGAAAGAAACTGACCCAGGATCTAAGAGGTTTTGGGAGAGTCACACCCTCAGTTAGGGGCACCACGTCTTTGGCTTAATCGTTTTGAATGATACATGAGGCAAAAATCATCTGCAACTAACTTTTCAGAAAACAAAGAATCTCAGTGCCAAGAAGGAAAATTTTAAGTCGTTTTCAGGCTGGGATATAGAAGACAGGCCTAGATGTGAAGTCAGTTTCTGCCCCTTCCAGCTGAGCACCTGGGAAGTTCTTTACCAGGCCCTGCCTGTATCTCCACATTCACGAGACAAGGTCATCTCTATCATGCTGCCAGGTGTGGTCTCTGCTGCCTCCTAGCACACCGAGGCAGCAGCTCAGGACTGTTCAGTGTCTGAAAGCCTCATCCTCCCAGGGAGTGGGACCCTCCAACCATACCAGTGGGGTCCTCACTATTGTGAGGTTTTAGTGTTTTAATCTCTCAGTCTTGTGCATCTTAAAATGTCAATCTCATGTCTGATTGAAAACCTATGGGCCAGCCACTTAGAGGGTGGCTTTCCCCCAGCCAATCATTGATTATTTTGCTTATTTATTCCTACGTATCACAAGTATTGCTGATAACTTTCATACTAAGTGTAGGGATAGAGTGGTGAACAAGGACATATATTTACCAGCCTTAGAGCTGTTAAAGTGAAATTGAAATGCAGAAAACAATACTTTTGCAAATAACGAGGAAGAAAAACAATCACCAAGGTTGATAAGTAAGGATTTCTTAAAGAATGATGACCCTCAGGAAATATCCTGTCCCAATCCCAGAATTTCAGCATGTGAAGTGATTTCACCCCATAATTGTGTTATGTTATATGCCACAAATGACCTTAAAATAGGGAGATTATCTGGGTGACATAATCACATGAGTCCTTAAAAGCTGAACACTTTTTGTGGCTGGTAGCCAAAGAAGATAAAGAGAGGAGAGGCAGATTCTGGTGGGCTTGGGTCAGGAGGATGGCCAACAGCTCCCTGTGAGCCGCTGAGGACAGGGGCAGCTTCTGGAAGCTGAGAGCATCCCTGGCAGATAGGAAGCAAGCAGGCAGGGATCTAGGCTCTACCATGGCGAGAAAGTGAACAAGGTCTGCTGACAACCTAATGGGCTTCATGGGCGGATTCTTCCCCAGATAGGCTGGGTGACGGGGAGCTAGGCCAACACTCGACGGCAGCCTTGGGGAGCCCTGAGCACACGACCCGTGACAGATACGGAGAAGAAGGAATTGTGACTGGCAATTACTTGAAAGTGGTTCCGTTATATTTACCCAAGACATTAATTACCACAATAATAGGGTGAGCCATAGAAATGATAAAAAAAAAAACCCGAGTCATACAAGGACACTGTTTTTACTCTGTTAGATGCATATCCACCGACGAGATGAATGGCGGATATGGTGGACTTTCTATTCCTGTTAAATACATCGTGGACAGCTGAACCATTTGTCTTCCTGGCAGAGAACAGTCCACAGGGGAAGGAAGTGAGACAGAGAGCGTTCAGGAATCATCTTTCCAGAGACCCTGGAAGAATGACGTGAATGTCTCTGAACATTCCTCAGAACATGATGTTTTCAAAGCTGTGCCTCCATTTTAATGAAGAGATGTGGTTTGGAGAAGCACTGGCAGACGGGAGTGGCGAGTGGCGGGGCTGGGACTCAGCGCTGCACACAGCATGTCCTGCACCCTCCCTGGAGTGAAGGCCACCATCTACACAGCCTCACCTGTGCTTCTCCAGCCCCCAGGGGTGTTTATCCCAGTTTTCTGGCAGCCACAGTAAGAGAGAAGGCAGAATGTTGAGTGGGGTGTGGAATGGAGGTTCAGACAAAGGTAGTTGTAGTGGGCCTGGAAGCTTTGGTGAGAGGGTGTGCTGGGCCCTCAAAAATTCTCTCCCAGATCCCAGCCCAATTTAGATCACAGGGTGATCAGAGGCGAGAGGCAGTCGCCCCCTGCGGCTGCCCCTCAGATGTTCCCAGCTCATCCTCACAGCGCAGCCTGTGCTCTGACTGTTCCACCCTGCACCTCCCTTCCAGGCCTGTCACAGTCTTCTTCCCTCGTTTCTTGTCTGCCTCTATTCAAAGGACACCTCCTGCAGGAGGTCCCCCTGAGGCTCCCCCTGAGGCTCCCCCACCTTATCTAAGGCAGGACCAACTGAAGCATCTGCGTAACACTGTCCCTTGTCACCACAGAAATGTACAGAACACGGAATGTAATTACCACCCCCACCAACCATCTTCTGGCCCCTGTCTCACCCCCAGGGACTGGTATACATTGAACAGCATTGCCTGAGGGAAGGGGCCATGTGGGGACAGACAGAAAGACCTGTGCCCTGGACTGATGCTTGGGGACTTGCCTACAATGAGTGATGGCCCCAAAGACACCAGGTCCACCTGAAACCTGTGACTGAACTCCTTCATGTGGTGAAAGGGACTCTCCAGGAGTGTCTGATTAAATCGAGGGTCTTGAGGGGAGAGGATCTGGGTTACCTGGAAGTCCCAAAGTGACTGCTAGGGCTTCTATAAGAGGCAGGTGGACAGGGATGTGACTTCAGTGATTGGAACTCTGACAAGGGAGGCAAAACCCTGGAGAGATGGGAGAAGTGTCCATGAGGCAGGAAATGCTGGAACCTTCTAGAAGCTGGAAGGGCAAGGAACAATTTCTCCCCTCAAGCTTTCAGAAGGATCCTTGGTTTTAACCCTGAATGACTCTTTCCACACTTCTGACTTCTTTATTAACTATGAGTTAATAAACATAGTTTGAAGCACACACATTTGGGGCGGTTTGTTAAAGTAATAACAGAAAATCAAGGCAAGGCCCAAGACTCCTGCCTGGGAGAGGACCTGGGCAGTCACTGAGGGCAGTATCTCCCTTCATGACACGGAGGTCAAACCACCTGGGAGCAGCCAGGTTCCCAAGTCTTCTGACCTTGACAACACAGAAGTAGTTTGAGCCCCAAAGTGCAGTTCAGCCTGAAGAGGCCCCATGGGAAGCCAGTCACGAAGGGATCCTGGAAAGACTGAGGGGACAGACTTCTGCAGAGGGGCACATGGCTTTCTGCTGGGCAGCTGGGAGCCCAGAGCCCTGGAGCTCCTGTTCCTCATGGCAGGATGCTTCCGGCCCTGTTGCTGGAACCACGGCTGAAGTGTTGTTTCTTAATTTCAAAAGCTGATTCTGTCCCTGCAGACAGCTATTTCCTTTAGGTCTGGGTTATATTTGATCCACCTTCACATTCCCAAAGTTTGAAATTAGTAGTTCTCAATAATTGTTGAATTAGATTGAAAAACAAGATGACCTGTGGAAACTGGCATTCTCTCCAGATCTCCTTTCTCTTTGGAGACCTCATCCTACCTGTGTCTATAGGCAAAGGCTGAGGGCATGCCATCATGTCCTTCTGGAATGTTCCAGTTCCCTCTTTCTCTCTCTCCGAAGTCCAGGAAACATATTCAACTGAGCACTCTCCCCACTCTCCTCGCCACCTCCTCCCTAAACCCGCTGCTGCCTGCAGGCTCTATAAAGCCCCACACTGGCTGCCTCTACCCCATCAAGGTGCTTCTGGGACTCCTGGGTCCTCAGGGCCACATGCAGGCCCAGAGTCTGAGCCCCACTCCTCAAACCAGCCAAGCCCCAGTCACAGCCCCTGGGAGATGACAGCTGGCACAAGAGTCCTCAACTCCACGTGGGCTCAAGTCTGTCCCTGTGGTTGGGAGCTGCAGTCCCTGCTAAGCGCCCACTCCCCTCCCAGGCCTGACTCTGTGGCCTCCTCCTCTGCCTGGGGGGCCCTCCCCTTCGCCTCTCCTATGTACTGAATCTTGCGTCTCCACCCACACTTATTCTCCGATGCATCTGTCCTTGTTTCCTTCATAGCCTTACTACAACTCAGCCTTTTTCTGTGGCCATCTGCATCCCTGTGTCCCCCCTGTGTCCCCACTAGTGTGCCCAGAGACACACACTCTCTTCTCCGTCCCCCACCCTTTCTCTATCTGGGACTCTGACCAGTGGGACACTCACCTCACCCCTCACAATTCCTGAGACGGGATCCCCCTGCCCAGCACACTTTTCCTGCTCTACCAGCTGGTGCCTGGCACCAAGTGGGTGCTCAGTAAGGACAAGTGGGATGAGTGGCCATGAGGGTGTCTGAAAAATAAGGCACGAGAGGGAGGAAGGGGCCAGATGTCAGGAGCTCCCTGGGTCCCAGGCTAGCCCCATGCAGCCTGTTATGAAATCGTTGGTGCCCAGGTAGCAGCCAAGTAAAAACACCCGAGTTCAGGAGATGGGAGTGCGGGTGGGGGAGTCACACGGATTAGGCTATGTTCTCATCCACTTCAAAATACTCCTGCCTCGCCCATTTTTAGGAACAGTACTCGGAAAGAAAAAGTAGAAGGGCGCCTTGGGCCAGCACCTGCTGGTTTGCTGTCCCTGTGAGCTGGGAAGCCCATCAGGAAGGCGAGTGTCCCCATGGGACCCATCTGGGCTCCCTCCCTGCCTGCTCTGCTGGGGGCGCCGGCAGCCAAGGGAGGCTCATTCAGAAATAAAGACGCAATCCACCTCCTGCCCCAGGGCTGGCTGGAGAAAGAGCCCTGGAAACAAGGGGTGCGAGTTACCTGCTTTCCCCCGCTCTGAGACGAGTGGGACTCAGCGCTGAACAGAGCAAAGCTCCCCCCTCAGACACCCCCAGCCCCCTGCCGGATCCAAACTTTCCAAACTTGCAGGCAGCTGCCTCACTAGTCGGTGGGCTATTTCAGACCCGGACCAAAATAACGCTTAAGTCTGTAATTGGACAGAGCTGTAGGTCCTGCCCTGGGGCATCTCTTAACTGCCCCGCACCTAACGCTGGGCTAGTCCCCCACTGGACCCCTCCCCAGGTCCCTGCCACTACTCCCCACTCCCCCCGCACGGTCTGGCCCAGGGCCCGGCGCATCCCCGGCCTCTCTCCTGCGCCTTGGGGACCGCCCCTGCCCGCAGGCCCCGCCCCGCCTGCCGCGCCCCGCCCCCGCCCCGCCGCGCCCCGCCCCGCCGGCTCCCCCGCGCCCGGGGCTGCTCTTAGCGGGGAATCCCGGCTGCGCTGCCGGTTTGCCCCTGGGGAGGCTCCAGGCAGCTTTGTTCTTGGGCAGCAGCAGGGCTGGTGGGGCTGCTGCATTTCTCCCCAAGGAAGTGTCTCCCCCTCTTCCCTGTCTGTTTCTCACACACTTCCTCTTCTGTTCTGCAACTTCTAGCCTCACCTTCTAACTTGCTCATCCAGCTAGTTGTTTCAGAGCCGGCTCTCTCTCCTGACCCCTGGGCTGGGGGAAGCTTCTTGTGAGGAGACTGAGTTTGCTACGTTTTGTGGGGGGCAGTGGACCGCTGGCCGGTGCCCCCCAGGTGGGGGTTGCCTGGGACTGGCCTCTTATCCAGGAACTGTTTCCAGAGGACCTGGGCCCAGGACGGGAGCCCGGGCTGGCGTTCCTAGAGCGTCTCCCTGCCAGGTAAGACCAGGCGCTCTTCTCTGCTGCAGGTGCTGGAGGTTCCGGGCTGCAGGCTTCATTGTCTTCCGGGGGGAGGAGGGATGAGAGGTGGGTGGATATGCTGGGGAGATCTGTTTCCCTCTCTAGGGAGAGCAGATGAGTCTGTGGGGTGCCTACACTTCAGAGCTCAGTGAGCAGAGTGGGTGCTAACACACCTGTCAGACTCCAGCTGAGCAGACCCAGAATGTAGGTCCCAGGGGTGGCCACAGACAGTTAAAACAGAGCTTTATGGGTGTGGCTGCTTTGAAGTTGTTGAGATATACCAGCCTCTTTGAACTTTCCAGTGAGAAATCTGGAGGAAAAAGAGAGAGAGATGTGGGGAACAGCAGGGGAAAGGTAGCCTCCAGTCAATTTTACATTTACGCCCAAGGAATTCTGCCTTCTTGATCTAAATTTAGGTTTCTTTTCATGGTGAGCATTTTATTCCCCCTCTCCCAACCTCCTCTAGGTTAGAGGGATGTTTTTGCCCACTCCCTTTCCCCTGCAGACCATATTCTGTGGCAGGTTAGCGATCCTTGTCCCATTTACAGAGCAGTATTTGGGTTGGCTGTGCTGTTGGCAAATGTGTCCTCACCTCTCCCCACTCAAGGCGAGCCTCAGAGTTGACAGGTGGACACATTCACCAGGCTTCTGCTGAAGGAGGCACTGCCTCCAGCCTGTCTGTCAGGTGCTCTGTGCTGGGTTCCCTCCTCAGAACTTCATTCCATTCCTTGTTGTCTTCCAGAGCCCCAAGCCTGCACAAGTGTCCGCACAGCTCACTCCCCCTGCTAATCTATCTCTCCTTGACAATTTATACTGGGCACATCCTAGAAAGGGGAGGACCACTGCAGACAGCTTCCAGCTTTGTTCAAAGAGCTGTTCCCAGGAAGTTCTAAACTGCAGGGCTTCCGGCTTGTAGGGGCTTTCCTAGTGGGGTGCGCTCCTGGCCGCCTGCAGTGAGGTGCGGTTGGAGGCAGCTTTGCTGTTAGTCTTGGCTTCCAGGCCTAACTCCATTGCTTATCTAACTTCCAGGAGCCAAGTAACTGTGCCCAGTGAGCTCTATTTTCCCATTTGCCCAGTGGAGCTGATGAAAGGGACGGAGTGAGGATGCAGACAGTGTCTGGTGGATGGCAGGGATGTGTTATTTCTCAGTTTGCTTCTGCTTCACAAGCCTGGGGAGCTGTGTAAGGAAGCACGCCCCTCCCCATCCTAGAATGCCACGTGGCTTTGCTGCTGAAGGACCATGCCACTGCCTGAAATTGTCACCTTGGTGTTGCCAGGCCTCTCTAATTAGGGGAGAGGTTGGGGCAGATGAGAATTTCCCTTCCTGGGGATCCGAGAGGCTCCATGGGATCTGTGAGCCCTTGACCATCTTTGGAGCAGAAGATTGCTTGTATCTGGTTCCACTGTGGTTTGTTCAAAATTTCATCAGATTCTCAGAAGGTTTTATACCTACACAGTGATTAAGTGGCCCACTGACTGATCCAGTCCACAGTTTTAATGCTTCATGGGTTGTTTTAGTTATTTGCTAATGTAAAGTGTTCAGGAAATTTCACGAGGTCCGGCATGGTGGCTCATGCCTATAATCCTAGCACTCAGGGAGGCTGAGGTGGGTAAATCGCCTGAGCTCACAAGTTTGAGACCAGCCTGAGAAAGAGCAAGACCTGTGTTTCTACTAAAAATAGAAAAACCAGCCAGGCACCTGTAGTCCCAGCTACTTGAGAGGCTGAGAACAGAGGATTGCTTGAACCCAAGAGTTTGAAGTTGCTGTGAGCTATGACACCATGGCATTCTACCCAGGGTGACAGAGTAAGACTCTCTTTTTGGCTTGAATCCTTGTAATGCTATCAGAGTTGAGGGGCAGCCACCCACTTTAGGCAAGGCATGTGCTCTCTGGTCATGCATTGTGATCAGCAGGGTATCTCTAGGCCTGTTTGTGGCTGGATGACCTGGGTTATCGCTCTCCTCCTGACTCCAGTGTAAGAGGGCCACAGAAGGTGCACGTGCATTGGGAAGAGAGAAACCAGGGTGTCCTGAGATTGGAAGCCATGGATTTTGTGGAAAGACAGATAATACCATAGGGTGGTCCTCTCATGCAGAGAAGACGGTGGCCATGGCTGTCCGGGGTGCTGTCCTGAACAGGAAGCAGTTGATCAGCCCTCTTCACCTCCAAAGATTCCAGCTAGGAGGACTAATGGTGAAGTTTCCCTGGACACTAGATTCCGGTTTGGTTAGGAGAGCTGTCCAGAGATGGGAAGGATATTCATTAGGTGCTAAGTCTCCCACTATGGGAGGTGTTCAAATAGAGGTTGGATGGCCATTGAAGTGCTGATCTGAACCTGGAAAGCTTGGATCAGGTGAGCTTTTAAGGTCTTTCCTAGCACGAGATGCTTCAGTTTCTAAGAGCTTCTTCTCTGGCCTTTAAAATCTCTTAGTCCTCTCCTGCCTCCTCTCTTCCTGTGATGATGCTGATGGTAGCATCACAGGTTGTGTAGTTCCTGTGGGCCAGGCCCGGGAACTGGGTGCATATTGTTTGTATCTCAGTTTTATAAACAAGGAAATGAAAGATAAGAGAGTTTGAATGACTTACCTGAGAATAGACAGAGAGAGTAGAGAGGAAGCAGGATTCGAAGCCCATTTTAAGAAAGGCCTTTCTGCTCCTGTTTGGAAGGGTGCAGGCGTTCTGAGGAGAACCAGAAAATAGACAGGCCCACAGGGAAGAAAGTTTTCTGGGTTTTTTTTTTTTTATGCCAACTCCCTATTCAAGAATTGAAGACACGCTTGGCTGCTAGAGAAAAATAACTACAAAATCAGGGAAGATGGAGCTTGGGCAGATGAGAACCGAGGCCTGGAGAGGGGGAGGGACTTGCCTGATTTGCATTTGGAGACAGAGCTGGTCTCAAACACAGGTCCTGTGAGGCACCAGGGTACAGATGGGATGACCTTTTGGTCTTCCTTTTGGTACTCGGAGTTATGTATGTGTGCACGTGTGTCTGTGTGTACACATGTGTGTGCAGGTGTGTGTGTATACATGTTTGTGTGTATTGGGGGCAGGATTGGTGCCTGAGACAAACCAGCCCAAGGCCAGGGGATGGGCTGACATCTCCTTTGAACAGTGTTTCTTGAGTCTATGAGTGAACAGATAGCCACATAAATGAGTGCCTGGACGCATGAGTGATGTGCTGGGACTGTCCCTCAGCTCTGTTCCTCGACTGAGTCAGCGACTTGCTCTGTGGTCTTGTTAAGTCCTGTTCTGTGGGGCTCCCTGACACCCCTGCAGGTGGGCACGCCCTCTGTGCTGCTGCAGTGAGCATCTTTGTTTGTGTGGGAGATCTCTCCACTTGGCAATGATGTCGGTCAGATTTATTCCTAAGAAATAGGATTTCTGGGTCAGAGGCAGGGACATTTCAGTGGTTCTCAGGAGGTGTTAGGACTGAGCATTGGTGAGAGGCTAAAAGCTGGATGACATCATGGTACAGAGGGAAGTCGTGGCAGGTGCCCAGGGAATGTGCAGCATGGACCTGCAGCCTGTGTGCTCAAGAAGATGCCCAGCTGGAAGCAGCTCAGCCTCCTGTGACAAACCCACCTGACACAAGTGCCCTCCTACTGTCCACTTACCTTAAATCATACCCCCCACTTATTGGAGCTCACTCCTTCCTTTCTTGTTTGTTTTTGAGACAGAGTCTCACTGTTGCCCTGAGTAGAGTGCTATGGCATCATAGCTCACAGTAACCTTAAAATCTGGGGCTCGAGTGATCCTCTTGCCTTAGCCTTCCAAGGAGGAGCTGGGACTACAGGCACCTATGACAATACCTAGATTTTTTTTTTTTTTTTAGTAGAGATGGGGTCTTGCTCTTGCTCCAATTGGTCTTTCCTGAGTTCAAGGGATGCATGTGTCTCAGCCTCTTAGAGGCTCATAGGATTATAGGTGTGAGCCACTACACCTGGCAGAAGACGGCTACTTTTAGTTAACTCTGGCTATATTCTGGTAGAGGTGAAAGTATCTTTGATTTTGTATTTTAAATTTGGCTCATGGCACAATTTTAAAAATAAAGAACTCAGAATTTTTTCCACCTTTTGGTTAAAACTATCTCTAAGAAGGAGCAGCAGGTCCAGGCTAATGGAAATGGGCCTCAGCTGCCTGGGAGTAGAGTCTCAGCTCTTGATTCTCACTTAAAAAAAATGAGTCCAAAGCCTGTCTTCTAAGTGTCAGAGATCTACTTTCTCACATTGTGCCTGTGTAAGAATACTGTGCTGTATACTTGGGACCTGTCTAGACAGTTGATCTCATGTTAACTATCCTTACCATGAAGACCTAAAATGAAATAAAACATAACCACAAACTTCACCATGAGTGTCACCTAAGGTGATCACGTGGAGTTTTGCCAACGGTCGCTACTTTACAGGCTCTTTATGCTTGAAGGCTGCAGATGGACATGGTGGGGACCTTGTCTGTGCAGTTTCCTCATCTGGAGCCGAATCCTGTCCCATCTCTCACAGGTTCCCGCTCACCTTCTTGCCCCCTCCAGTGGCAAAAGGATGGCTGCCTCCCCGGGCAGCCTGCAGTGCGTTGCTGGGTATCTGCTTAAATGTCCTTTCCTGATCCCTCCTTGCCACTTCCATCTGTCAGTCCTTATTTCACTTTCCCCGCAGCATCTGTTGAGCTCCACAAAACAAGATCCTGTCTGAGGCTGCGTGCTCACTGGTCGTTCTCACACACCTGCTTTAGTCCTGTGAATGAGTTATACCCTCTTTACAGATGGACAAACTGAGGCTCATGGCAGCAGTTAGTCCCACAGCTAGTAAATGGTAGCGCTGGGATTTAACCTCGTGTCTTAGTACAAAGCCCATGCTCATAGTGGAAGCAATGGACTGTCTCAAGTGAAAAGTAAATGTATATAATTCCTACAAAAAAGAAAATGTACTATGTGGACAATTTTTCTTTGTTGTTAGGATAACAAAATAACATTTTGTTTTTCCTTGTTTAATGCTTGCTGTGAGCCCCCTGGGGAATGGTGCTGTGGCGGCACTGTACTGTTTGTGGCATGAGTGTGCCTTTGTGTAGGGGAGGGACGGAGAAAGAAAGGGCAGAAATAAATGTCTGTGTGGACAGATGGCGCTAGAACTTGAATGTGACCCCCAAAACTTCACCTGTTGGAAACTTCATCCCCAATACAACCATGTTGGGAGGTGGGGCCTAATAAGAGGTAGAACCCTCATGGAGGGATTAATGTTACTGCAGACAGCAGACTGGTTATTTCGAGAGTGGGTTTTTATAAAGGGAGTCTAGCCCCTGGGGCCTCTCTGTCTCACACACTTGCTCTGCCTTCTGCCTCCCCCTTGTGATGGCCCCGCCAGATGTCTACACCATGCACTGGGATTTCCCAGCCTCAAGAACTGAGAGCCAAATGTATCTCCTGTTTAAATTGATAGTCCCGTCTGGTATTCTGTTATAGTAACAGTAAGTACACAGAGACAATGAGCCCAGTGAGTGGACGGAGGAAAGAATGAACGAGAAAGTAGATACAGGAGTGGGTCAATGAACGAGTGAAGTAATTAGCGTCAGCAAGTTTGATCAGCTGTTCCCAGGTGGTTTTCAGGTGAGGAGGAAAGAGGCGATGGCAGCGGGCCTTTGCTCACATGGAACCTTTCAGGGGTTTGTTCTTATATCCTTCTTGCTACAGTCTTCCACCTATAAATGCTCAGGCTGTTTAAAAACCCAACTGGGCTGGACACAGCACAGCACAGGGGTAATGAGCAGAGGTCCTTCCCACAGGTGCCCTTGTTGGGGAGAAATCCAAGAGCTTCTGCTTTGCTTTGGCCTGGGAGTCCCAGCACAGTGGAGCCAAAGCCATGGGCTCTGGGAGGAGATGGGCTGGAGAACATTGCATTGTGATGGTAGAGAAACAGCTCTCCGTATCTCTGTGTCAGGCACATTTGTGAATGAATTCCCTGGGAAGAAACTCATCCTGCAGGGCCTCCCTGCCTGGCCCCTCCCTAGTGCAAGCCCGACCTTGTCTGTGTGCCCATTCTCACAGGGGCCTGGGAGGGTCAGAGGCTGCTTCGTGGAAGAAAATAAGCACCCTTAGCAACTAGACTAAGGAAGTACGTCTTGTGCCAGTCCACACACTTGCTCTGTTCTCAGGAGGTAGCAGTCTCAACATTATTTAAAAAAAAAAAAAAAGTTCCTTCTTACTAAATTAAATATAGTTTAGACCCTCAACCCACTGTAGCACTGGCACACAGAGCAGCTGCTCTGTGCCCATCACTGTTCCACGCACAGAAGAAAGACAGACTAGAGACATTGTCCCTAGGTCCCAGCAGCCCGGTGGAAAAGACTAATAAGCAGACAACTTTCAATACAGGCCAGGGAGTGCTACAAATCAGGGTCTGTGGGAGCCTCGAGAATATTGTGGCACACTCCCTGCCTGGGAAATCAAGGGAAGCTTCATCAGGGAGAAGGTATATAAACTGGGTTTTGAAGGATGAATAGGAGTCTGCTTGGTAAGGAATTGATATCATCTCTGAAATAACAGCAGAGAAAATCTCAGTAGTTAGGAAAAGAAGATACTGTTGTATAAAGAGTAAGAGACGTCTTTGAGGTGTGAGGTAAGGTCATGAGGTGGGTGTGGGGTTGGTATCAGGTTGACGCTGACCTTGGAGAGCCAAGCGGTGGCTACAAGATGGATAGGACCTGGAAGGACCTGTCTCTTCCAATGATATCTATGCTCGGGGTGAGCAAGGGCCTTCTCAAATTCATAGAGCACCCTAAACAGGGGATTTATTAATATAGTCTGGCCCAGACATGGGAGTCTCACTCTCAAAAAAGGAAACTGTCCTCAGAGGGTGTGTGGAGCATGTTTCCTCAGGCCCAAAAATGGGAACTTGGATTAGAGACTACAGGGTCTTATAAAGCAGGGGTCCCAAATAGCCCAGTGGCCCGAGGTTGGCTGGTATGACGCCAAGTTCTAAACTGGGAAAGGGACCTCAGGCCTAGTCTCTGCCTAGCCACTTGGCCTTCTTCCTGCTTCCTCATGCAGAGACAGCCCATATGGCTGAGGCTCCAACATTGCAGGATTTTGAGATCACTTAGAGCCTTGCAGAGTAGTGAGCTCCCGGTCATGGGAAGCATTCAAGTCTGAGTGAGGACCTGGAGAGGCATAGGCTGATCAGGGTCTCCAGATGGTGGCGTGGAAAGTGTGGTCAGCAAGAAGTAAGCAGTAAGGATTTTCCAGGAAAATCAGCTTCCTTTTATCAAGTGCTTATAGTCTCTTCCCTATCCAGCCACCTATCTGGATGTCTGTTGACTGGACATATGGAACAGCAGTGGGGACTCTAATCCTTCAAAGTAACTGATGAGGTAGGTTAGCACCCCTTTCTATAGACAAGGAGATGGAAGAGTAAGAGATTCTCCCTGGGAGCGCGCGGCCAGATAGTGGGAGACAGGGCCTGCAACACTCCCACTGTGCTGTCTGTCTCACACCTCATGGGGGGGCACTCATTATTCTCCCCCAGAAAAAAGCAGAGGCTGCGGGGCCAGCACCTCCACCAGCGGAGTGGATGCCGGAGCACTATTTATATGTATTGCTTCACCAGACCAGATGCTGCTCAAAATAAATTAAACAGAAATATCTTTCTGTGTCCTCAAGACCCTGTAATCTGAGACAATCTCCTGTGAAATGGACTGCAACATTGTACTCAGCGAGGGAGAGAAGGAGAACAAATTGGGAAGAATTCAATACTGAAAATCTGAGATAAATAAAAACAGGGTAATTACAGTTCTGAGATATTGGAAGAAACTAATAAAACAATAGAGAGCTGTTGAGGTTTTTTGTGCTGGTGGGGGGGGGCCTCCTCCCATCTGGGCAGTCCCCTTGGCCCAGGAAGGATGCAGGGTGGGGTCTTGGGTGGGTTTTGGCAGTCGGCCCTTGGAGGTGGAGGTTGAATGGGGTGATTCTGGGAAAGCATCTCTAAACCGAGTTGTCAATCAAGGATGGAAGGAGAGAAAAAGGAGACGGGGTACAGAGCCGAGGCAGGGGTTGAGGGGCAGGGTTGCCCTGGAGCGGCCGGGGAGCCCCGCAGATGAAGTGCTGCATTTCCCAGGCCTTGCCAAGTGCAAAAGGATCTGCTCCGTGGTTGTCTAGGGGAAAGTCTCCAGCCCACATCGGCTTAGGTTTAAAAAACGGGGGCGGGAGACGTTCTTCTCCTGTGACACAAAGCTCTGGGTACCCCTGGACTTTGGGAACTGGGTGAGAATCCTGAAGGGACACATCTAGATCACCTCCGCAGCTTCACTCTCCCTCAGGAGCCCCTGACGTGATGGCCTGTGGCCGTCTGCATCTCCAAACCCAGCGTCTCTAGTGGACGTGTTCCTCTCTCAGAAACCCAGCCTTCCTGGGAATGTGGCGTCCAGGAGGGCTCAGTCCAGTTCCAAACCGTCCTGTAGCCAAGAAAGCAGGTGCATTTGCAGGAACACACTGAGAAGTTTCCACCAACAGCAGAAGATAGGGGGAGGCTGAGAAGGCAGCAGCAATCAGGGAACCAGGTGGAACAATCCCAGGGTGTGGGGACCCAGAGGGGGCCAGGTGGGAACGCTCCCTGGACACTGCAGACATGGACATGAGGTGGAGGTGTGTGGCTGTCCTCTCGCAAGTTCACTTAAAACCTGTTAGACTCACACCTCTGTGGAACAAAACATGTGGTCCACAATTTATGAGCATTTTTGCTGAACGTCACTTAAAGCACAAAACTCAAACTGCAACATTCCAGGCCCCGCAGTCTGCCCTGGACCATCCCCCCTTTTTACTTTATCCCCTCTGTAGGCAGCTGGTGATCCTCAGAGTTGAGTGGCCCAGAGACTGAATCCATCCTCTGCCTTGTAATCACTGCATGACGTCAAGCCATGCCCTGGCCTCAGGGTGCCCATCTGTGAAAGGGGATGGCCATTGAGCAGGTTGGGTGACTGTGGGGCTCCACATGGCCGAGTGGATAAATATCTTGGCCCAGTACCTGTGGTGTGGTCGATGCCCACCACATCTCAATAAAATTCATGGATAAATCACTTCATATTAACAACGCCACCAACCTTGAGTGGATTAGTAGTGGTGGGGGGGGATGTTTTTCTTATGTGTCTGATGACATAAGAATCTGATATCTGGTGCTAAAGTAACCCCTCTGAATGGGAGACACTCGGTGGCATATGAGAACGGAGCCGTCGTCTGTCTCCCTGACCCTGCATTCAGCCGTGTGTGCCGAGACCCCTTCCCTGTGCCTTAGCAGACTTTGGCCACATCCCACAGCTTCCTGTTCACCTGCAGGTATGACAGAGATCAGTCTAGTCAGGTCCAGGGGAAGTGTAATGCTGTGTTCTCTGTAAAGCTCTCTGCCCTCCCTTCACAGCACAGGCTGCCCTGTCCCAAGGGGGTCTGGCGAGGTGAGGGGCTGGAGTCAGCCAGGCCCTTCCCTCCCCGCCTCTGGAGGGCTGGGCTGAGGGGCAGGGGACGTGAAGGCTGTAGTCCTCTTTCTCCTGTCATTGCCACCACGAGTCGCTGTGTTTCAGGCCTCTGGTGGCTGCTCTCTCCTGGAGCTTCCTCAGCTCCCCAGCTTGGGGATCTCCGCTGGTTAGAACGAGATCGCCCTCTTCTGCCACAAGCCGCCCTTCCCAGCTTCCTATAGCCGGATCTCCTTGTGAAGATAGTTACCTCGGCTGAGCACCAAGCCTCACTTCCTTCCGTGGTGTCCCTTTGTCTCATGGAAACCTACTCGCCCTTGCCTCATAGAATTGGGGGAGCATATTGGTCCCATCTGTCCCCCTGCACCAGCCTCTATCCCCATCCTCCCCCCTGTGGGCACAGACCTGAGTAAATACACCATCAGGCCACAAAAGGTCAGGCTAGGAGGTGGGAAGCTCTGTGATGAGGACTCTGGACTTTGTCCAGTGGCAGTGGGGTCCAGCTGCAGGGTTCATCTGTAAGTCCAAAGATGATATTTGTGTACTAGGGCCACTCTGGGTCCCTATGAGAATGTGTGGACAGCCTGGGAAGGCTGAGGCTGAGGCCGGAGGCCTTGTCTGAGGCTGTTGGTTGCAGGATCCCAGGTTCCTTGCCACATCCCTTTGCTGAAAGGTTAGCTCCTTCCCCTTCTCCAGATTTTAATTCAAGTGTCCCCCACTGAGAGGAGACTTTCTTTTTATCAAGCATAAAAAATGTCCTAGCCAAGTCACCTTCTGTCCCATGACACTGTTTCTTTGTGTTCAAATCAGCTATTACTTCCTGAAACTATCTCCTTTATTTCTTTATTTCTTAGCTTAAATTTCCTCTCTTCTCCCTAGAAAGTAAGGTCCACAGAGACAGTGACTTTGCTGGACCCAGGGATGAAAACAGTCCCTGCCACGTAGTCTGGGGCTCAGTAAATACTTGCTGAATGAAACAGTGACTTTGGTGATGGTGCAGAGCTTGAGGAAGTCGCTGACAGCTCCAGGAGGGTGTGCCTTTCAGGTCTCTTGGGAACCAGGTTAACAAATCTTCATTGTTTTGAGAATAGGCATTCACAGCTGGCCACTGTGTGACAGGCAGAGCTGGCAACCAGCCACTTCTTAGGGACGTGATAAAGAGGGAAAGAAAACCCCACCAGTAGAAAATGCTTTTGAGTTCATAGCTTAAAGGAGTTTAGGAAAACATGTTTCTTGCTTTTTCCTTCTCCTCCTTCAATCAAATTAATCCCACTGCATCCTGGCAGCGCAGGACTTAACTGATTCCATTTAAATCACCGAGATGTCTGAGTGGAGAGGAAATAATAAGTGAATGGGTGTTGTTGCTCATTAGCAGGGCCAACGACTCCTAAAGGCCTGGGCCCTTTTCTTTTCTCGCGTCTACAAGGCACCTGATGGAGGACTTCCATTCTGTAGCGTGACAGACACCATCCTCCCTGATTACATGAAAAGCACACAGAATTTGGGGTCATAATGGCCTGGGATTAAATCCCCGTCCTACCACTTCCTGGCTGTACAACTGGGCACATTCCTCAGCTTCCCTGAACTTGAGCTTACTCAGCTGTAACGAGCGCCCCGCCAGCCCCGTGTGAATCCAGCAATGCAAGTGGAACAGCCAGCACGGCTCTGGCCACTATTTACACCGCTGTGTCATTGTTTGCTCGTCGTATCTGGTACCCTGCAGTGCATTGGACCAGCTGCCATTTTCATGTATTTACTCATTCTGCAAATATTTATGGGGCATCAACTCTGTGCCAATGATGAGTGTCAGGGATCACGGTAAGTAAGGACAGTTTTGCTCCTTGAGAAATTTGTCACCCAGTGTCAAAAAAGTATTGATGTACACAAGGCTGAAATGCCGAGAGAATAATGACATGTAAATCTAGTCACCAGTCTGGACACTTGGTGTCTAGCCGTCCCTGGATTTTCTTGGCTAACCCTGGTCTTCCTGTACTCAACCTTGGGTCCGTATAATCCACCGAAAGGCCTATAAACTGGCTTAAATGAACATACTCACTGTGCTCATGTTAGGTGTGGTGAAAGGTGGCAAGGGACGGCCTTGGCTCCTGTGGGACTCACACTGTGACTGGACAATACAATGTACAAAAAATAGAAGGAGGGTAAGAAGTGAGGACAGAAGGGGGGGGGCGAAGACGAGGAGGAAGTAGAGTAGAAAGGAAAAGAGGAGCAGAGCAGGAAGAGGAGAGGAGGAGGGGACAGTCTGTTAGAATAGGACGAGCGTTTGAGATGATAAAACAGTGTCTTCAGCACAGGGTTGAAGTTGTGGTCAGCCCTGGGTAGAGACGGCAGGAAGCAAACATCAAAATCACCTGTACTGAGTATTAGGTTGTTATTTTTTTTTTTACGATTACACTGTCTACTTGTAGAGGATCTTGTGCAGAAAGAAATGAGAGCTAGAAAGAGGACCAGTTAGGAGGTTTGCATAGTGGGAAAGGAGGCCTGCTGTCTGCTGGGCAGGGCTGGGGAGGGAAATACCGCAGAGCTGTGTGTGCGGGACTAGGCGGTGGGTGGGGTGTGGGCATGGGAAGGGGAATGCTTGTCCCAGGTCCGTGACTTCTGGAAAGAGATAGCAGGTAGGCCTTTGGGGAAGGATGATCTGCTTGCTGTCCATCCTGAGCAAGCTTTTCTTTTGGAGGGGAGAATGAAAATTCGTGCTCTCTCTCTCTCTTTCTTGAATATTGGTTGGTGATTCATTTTCACGTTTGCTCCAGTGACCAAGGGGCTATCCCTGTATTTCTAATTCAGGGCTAGCCAAGAATTCACAAAGATGGCACAGCAGGAGTTTGCCTTTCCGGGAACCTGTGTGTTATGTACACTCAGAGGATTCATGCTGGGGCTACACTTCTCTCCTTTGCTGTAGACTAAATGTGTCTCCTACCGCCCAAATTCATATATTGAAATTTAATCCCTAATGTGATGGGATCTGGAGGTGGAGAATTTGGGAGCTGATTAGGTCACAAGGGCAGAGACCCACTGGATGGAATTAGTGAACCAGGAAGCAGGTCCTCCAGGACATCAAATCTGCTGGCACCCTGATCTTGGACTTCTCAGCCTTCAGAACTGTGAGACATGAATGTTGTTTGAAGCCAGCCAGTTTGTGCTAATGTGCCATAGCAGCCCGAACAGAATGAAAACGGATTTTGTCATTGATTTATTCACTGAACTTTTATTAGATATATGTTTTACGGGCAAAGATGCAAAGCTTTCTTGGAGGGTCCTCAGGATGGCCTTTACCTTCAGGGACCCATTTCATTGAGGTGGTTAACCTTTGTGGAAGGGTAGGTAAGAAGGTAGATTCCAAACATTTCCCTTCTTTTCCCACCTCTTCAGCCAGGCCTGGATTCTCTTCTCTGCTGCCACACCAGCAATTAGCCTTCAACAGTTAGTTATGTCACTTGACGAGTCTTTGTTTCCTAGCCTGTAAAGCAGGGGATGAGGCCCTACAGGTGATTGGCAGGGTCACCTATGTGACTAACTTAGGGGACGGAGGGGCCTGAATGAATGATTGTTGAATGGATTGGATTTTTAGCCTCTGTCATGCGCTTTGCTCTATGCCTGGTGTTGGGGTTTTTTGTTTGTTTGTTTTGAAAGGTTGAGGTTGCCCTTTTTGGTTTTCATTTTGTTCCTTTGCTTTTCTCATCCCTCAGTTTCCCAATTTTGCCTTCTTAAACAATTATTACAATTCCATTTTGATTTATCTATAATGTTTCTGAATGCACGTTTCAGACGGTATTGTTTTAGTGGTTACTCTGGGTATTGCAACGTACTGAGATGGCTTATCCATCTACAGTGTGGGGGTTTCACCAGTGGGAGTTGGGTGTGGAGACCTTATATATTTTCAGATCCTTTTAACCTCCCCCCACCACACACCAAATACAAATAAGATCTTCAGAATTTCCTCGACATATAACTTTTGCTTCAATCAATAATTTTTTAAAAATTCATGAAAAGTATAGTCTATTATAGCTACCCCAATATTTGTCCATGTTAGTATCCCTCCTCCTTCCTGAAGTCCACCTTCTATCTCTTATCATTTCATTTCTGCTTGGGTTAGCAGTTCTTTAAGGGTGGCAAACTATCTTCATTTTCCTTCCTATAAGATTTACTTCTACTTTATCCCTGAATGGCATTTTTGCTGGATATAAGATTGTGGGTTCTTCCCTTTCAGGACTTGAAGAATGTGGTGCCATTTCCTCCTGTTTTTCTTGGTTTTGGGTGAGAGACCTGTTGTTTGTGTTTCTCTGACTCGGCGGGCACTTCTTTCCAGCCTCCTTCAATCCATGCATGTACTTTTTGCCTTTAGATTTTAGAAGTGTGTTTACGGTATGCTTTGATACAGATTTCTTTAGGTTATTCTGTTTAGGGATAAATAGGATCTACAGCTTCTAGAATTGCAGCAAATTTGGGAATTTCTCATCCATTATTTCTTTGAATTTTTTTTCCATCATCATACTCTGCCCTCTCCTTCTTGGACTGCTACAGTATTAACATTATGTGCCTTGTTTTTGTCTTAGAGATCCCTAAGGCTCCGGTCGATTTTTTTTTTCTAGTCTGTTTTCTTGCTGGTCCTTCCATTGGGCAAATTCTGTTTGTCTGTTTTCAAGTTTGTGGAGTCTTTTTCCTGATCTCTTATTTCCTGTCTAGGATTGGGTCTGCGGTGAGATTCTTTAAAATGTGGGTTAATTACATTTTTTTGCTTTTTCATTTCTCTTGGGTGATTTTTTTTTATAACTTCTATTTCTTTGCTAAGTTTCTTTTTTTCTCATTTGTTTCAAAAATATTTGCTACTGCTCATTGAAGCATTTCTCTGCTGCTTTAAAAATACTTATTAGAAAATGTGAATTATTTCAGTGTTGGAATCAGTTGACTGGGTTTTCTCACTGAAGTTGTAATTATCCTGTTCTTGGTGTAATGAGTAATTTTGCAGTTGTATCCTTGACACTTTGGGTATTATTCTGTGTGACTCTGGAACCCATTTAATTTTGTTGCTTATCAGATAGTCCCCTGTTCAGTTGTAGCAGACAGCCTGGTAGGGAGGATAGATCAGTTCCTTGCTGGTCCTTGCTGATGCCACATAGCAGAATATTCAGGTTTTTTTTCTTGATAAGGTAAAAGTACACTACACAGGACTCTCCACCATAAAAATCACATCTTGGATCAGGTAAGAAACCTCAGGTACAGAAGTGCTGTGGCACAACCCTTACTCTGTACAGTAACAGAGAGCACAGCTGACTCTAGTGTCCGGGATGGAACACATGTGGCTTCTCTCCCTTTCCCAAATGTTGCCTAAACACCGACACCACTCAGAGCTCTGCCTTCTATGCCCTCTTCACCTTTCCAGCAACATCTCCAGCCCCAATTTTTCTTATAAGCTCTGGACTCAACTGCCTGCCTCCCTCAGGACTCTCCACCTGGCTGTGTTACAGGAACCTCAAACTCACCTTGGTGTGTGCCACCTGGTCCTCATCCTGCACCCTCTCTCATGAGCTCACTGATGTTGGAAATGGAGGCTTTTTCTAGACACCATCCTCCCTGTATCCTCCTGTTCCCTGCTGGTCACCTGATGTCATGGAATCTGTAGCTGGACCAGTGTGCCCATGGCTGTCTTAGGGAGGTTGCTGGCATTTCTTTTGGATTGTAGCACTGGTCTCCTCCTTGGTCCCTTTAATCCATCCTTGCCAATAGGGTTTCTTAAATCACATCAGCATGTGCCACTCCTGTGAGTGTTAACATCTCCTGGCCCCAGGGGTTCTCCAAGCAAATTCTGAACCTTTTCTCTGGGTCACCGCACAAGTCTCCAGACTTCTTTGTTAATGCTTTCTTCATGCTTGAATTCTTTCCTCCCTATGAATCCCTACCTCTGCTGCAGCCCGAGTTTTCATCAGTTTCTTCATCCCTCCACCAAACCACTGTTTCATGCTCACCCCAATAGTAGTAACAACACATGAGATGTGGGCCATTTCCCACAAAGGCAGCCTCGTCCTCCTGCCTCCTCCCCACTCATCTTTCTAGACTCAGCTCAGGCATCACCTCCTCCAGGAAGCCTTCCCTGATCTCCCAGGCCCAAAGGAAGAGCTCATCCTCTTGGCTCTCCCCTTTATTAGAGCACTAGCCACTTGGAAGTATAAGCATCTTCTTCCTTGTATGTCTCTATCATGGGGCTGCAAGCCTCTTGGACAAAGTGTTATCTAAAATGCTTAACATGATTTAGGGCATGATTGAATTAGAGATCAGAATAATGAAATACCCAGGACCCCGACCCATTCAGCACCAACCCAGTTCTGTGAGTAGCACAGATGGATAAATCTCCCCTTGATAGCAGATTTTGACAATCATGGAAGCATTTTACTTTATAAAAATTATTACATGCATTAGATCATGTAATCTCCACAAATCTCTGAAGTAGAGAACATTCATCCCATTTTATAGTTAAGAAAACTAAGGATCAGAAAATAATGAAAATAGTGTGTCTGAAGCACCTCGTATGGCCAGGTGTATTGTAAGCTTTTCTCTATATAGTAACTCATTTGATTAACCCTAACAGGCCTGTGAGTTAAGTATTTTTAGCCCCACTTTGTATGTAAGAAGTCAGAGGCCCAGAGCGGTTAAGTGAATTCTGCTAGGTTGCACAGCTGGAACTTGTACACAGGCATTCTGATTGAAAAGCTTAGTCGCAATGCTTGTTGCCCCTAAAGAAGTCGGATGCCTGTGACGGTTCGTGTCCCGGCACACAGAAAGTACGTGGTTTATACTGTTGAATGAACAGGATTTGCTGCATGTGATACAGAGTAGGGTTCCGAATACGGGACACAGACTCTCAGTGATCTCGACTGGACTCTTGGGCAGCCCAGTGGAGACAGAACGCCCAGCCTCTCTGACCAGCAAGGGCAGCGCTCACCCCACACAGCTCTACAACACTGTGCCAGAGGCTCAGAGCTCAGCCTGTGCTCAGAGGTCTAGACGTGGACAGGCCATGCTTTTATGTCCTATACAGACCAAATTCCTCCCCGGAACATCACCCATCACCCCAGCAACATGTCAGAGGTGCCTCCTTCCACACAGCCCCCGCCGTCTGTGGGCACAGTCCGGACTCTCTGACTCGGAGCTTGAGCGCTGCCCAGGGTGCCCTTGCAAAGTGCCGAAGTTCACTTTCTTTCTCTAAGTTGCTTTCAGCTCTGTGCTTTCCCTCCACCCTCCTCTGGGTCCCTGAATGGGAATGCTGGTTACCATGGCAATGGGCTGGCTTGTAAAAGGAACTCAGCTCAGTAAATTAATTGCTGGACTTTGGGGAAACTAATGGCAGAGCTCTGCCTCCCAGGGACGGGGTGTGGCCTGCATCCCACCAGGTTGGCCGCTGACCCCGGGACACAGCTCACAGCTCAGGCTGGGTGAGAGAGAGAGGTGGAATAATGGTGCCCCACACTTGCTGAGGGGGGTGACGGGGACAGGCTGCTAGATCACATTGATAGAGCACCGACTCTCTGCCAGGACCTGTCCTGCATTCTTTGCAGAAATAATTCCCCCACCGATGGAGGAAGGATCATCATATTCTTATTGTTGAGGGGACTGAGCATAAAAATACTCATTCATGCCACTGAGCAACAGAGCTAGGATGCTGTATGAGGCTGGCCCCACTCAGTGAATTTTTTTTCTCATGAATATTCCATTTATTCCTGAGTGGAAGGCCATCTCTTCTCCATAGTCTCTTCCATAAGATGGAAGCAGAGGGAGGGAGCCCTTCTTAACCCATTCTATGAAGCCAGTGTGAATCCCCAATCCAGACAAAGACATTACAATAAAACAAAACTATAGGTCACCATCTCTCATGACTATAGATGCAAAAATGCTGAACAAAATATGGGCAAATAAAATCCAACAGTGTGTAAAAAAATTATACACCACAACCAAGTGGGGTTTATCCCAGGTATTCAAGGCTGGCTCAACATCCAAAAATGAGTTAACATAGTCCTACCCCTGCACGGCCTGTGAAGGCCATTTCATTCCCTCCGGGGTATTACCTGATGGTTTCTCCCCACTCCTTCCTGGCACTATCTTCTCCTTCCTGTGAACGGGACCGTGAGTACTTTGGCATTTGACTGCATCCTTTGCTTGTTTCCTTCACTGTTTCTGTACTTGAGAAACAAGTGTTTCTCCAGTTGGACTCGAGATCCCTGGGGAGAATCGGTGCTGCTGAGCGGTTCTGGGAATGGGCCCGTGGTTGGATCTCCCAGGTCTGAATCCTGGCTCCTGGGTGCAGCTGTGGGAAGCCTATTTAAGCCTGTGCTCTTCAGTTTCTTGGGGCTCTACTGTTCTGATGCAGTGGGTTATTACGCATGGTTACTGGTGCTCAGTAAGCTCATCATATGTCAATAGAAAGAGCCTGGGCTCTGGTGTCCTCCAGACCGGACACCAAGACCAGCTCTGTCGTTACCAGGGGTGTGTGTGGCGAAGTCAGTGGTCTGTGCTTCCCCATGGGAATGCTGGTGCTGACTTGCAAGTTCGCTGTGACCCTTGTCTATTTCTAGAAGTTTAATCGTCCCAAACAGGAGTTCTGTGCACCGTCAAGCGATGGCGTGTGGTGTCCTCTCACGTACACAGGTCTCCTTTGCTTTCTTCATCAGTGTTTTATAGTTCTCAGTGTGGTTACGTTCATCACTAAGTATGATTAGCTGTTTTGATGCTATTATAAAAGGAATGGTTTTCTTAATTTTCTATTCAGATTCTTAATTTGTACAGAAACAAATTTTTGAGAGCTGATTTTGTATTATGTAACTTCACTGGATTTATTAGTTCTATCAGTTTTCAGTGAATTTTTTAGGCTTTTCTACAAACGCATGAGATCATGCCAGCTGCAGACAGATGATTTTGCCTCTTCTTCTCCAAGTTGGATGCCCTCGACTTCCTTTTCTCGCCTAATTACCCTGGTGGGAACTTCCAACAGTATAGTGAACAGAAGTGGCCAAGAGGCACCCTTGTTTTGTTCCTCATCTTAGAGGAAAAGCTTTAATCTTACACCATTGAGTATGATGTTAGCTGAGGGCTTTTCACAATGGCCTTGATTATGTTGGGTAAATTTCCTTCTAGTGTTAGTTTACTGAGTGTTCTTTTTTTAATCATGAGAAGGTGTTTGATTCTGTCAAATGCTTTTCCTGTAGAAGTTGGAGCCACCAGGGGTTTTTCCTTCCATTTATTTTATCGAATTAGTGTACTGCATGGATCAAATTTTGTATGTTGAACCATGCTTTCATTGCTGAGATAAATCCCACTTGGTCATGGTATCTAATACTTCTAATATTCTGTTTAATTAGGTTTGTTGTTCTTTTTGCTGAATATTTTTGTATCTATGTTTATGAGGAATATTAGTCTGAAGTTTTTTTCCTGTGTATTTGGGAATATATCTGACAGTGTTCCTCTAAAAACATGGAGAGTACAACTTTGATAAGGCCCATTTTCTGCCATGATGGAAATTATCCAATTTCTTGAGCCTGGAAAATACTGAACAACAATGGGTGCTTGTCATTCCCTACCTGTCCGGCATCTTTCTTATTTCACAACAACATGACGGCTTAGTAGTTTCTGCTCATATTTGGATTTGTCACATTCATGGAGATCATGGGAAGAGTGTGGGCTCGTGTCCAGAAGAGGCCTGGTTCAAGTCCCAGGCCTTCCTCTAAGCCCCTTGGTCACCTGGGGAGAGAGCCAGGCCTTCCCTCCATCTCAGGCTCTTCCTCCACCCAGTGGAGATGACAATGCCTGTCTTGAAGGGTCACATGAGTAGTTAGGTATTTGATACTGTCACAGCTCCTTGATGGTGTCTGCGTTCCAATGAATGCCTCCTACCCAACTCAAGATAATATGACAGTGGCGAATGGTGGCCATTCCTCATTACCATCAATCTAATTTCTATGTAGAGGCCAAATAAGGGCTAGGGGGCTGTTCTAAGTCCCAGGAAGCAGAATGGACCAGGCAGACGAGTCCTTACCGCCATATAGCTTGAGGGATAATGGGGTGGGGCCAGCAACTCTGACTGGCTAAGATCCTCTGTCCTTCCCCTGGACACTCTGACCTGTGGCCATGGACTTCCGGCTGCCTGTACAGGTTACATTCTGGAGCGTCACCTTCCTTCTTGTTCCTCTACAGTGGCCTCCCATGGCTCTGAGTATTGTCACTCATTTGTCCTCCATGCACTGGCAAGGTAGCTTTTCATGTCCCGGTAAGAAGAGTGTGCTTTCCCCTAAAGGTGGTGGGGACCAGAAGTTTGGGGGAAGCAGTGGGGTTCTGTCCACAGATTCTGGATGACAGACACAACCCAAGTGGGTAGGGGACAGATAAGAGTCATAGACAGAATTTGAGAGTCATTTGTTATAAAACCCAGAACAGGGTATGAATCTGCTTGGTAAAATGCATCTAGAAGGTGCTGTGTTAAAAGCTGTGTTAGGCATTGGCATCTAGTGAATGCGGGGCCCAGAGGAGGGTCAGGGGGTGAGAGCCTGGCTCCCAGGAAGGTGGGTAGGGGACTCCCCAGGATGGAGTGTCAGGGTGTGAAAGCCTGGCTCCCAGGAGGCATCTTCCCAGGTTGGCTTTCCAGTGGCTAAGGGGTCTGAGATGCTCGGGGATGTAGAATCAATCTGGCTTCACTTGGAGCACTGTGTCAGCTGCTTACAGGGTGTCTGATCCCTGCCCCACCTGTGCATGAGCGTGATCTTGGGCAAGTTACTCCTTTTGCTGAGATGAGTTACACTTTGCAGATGGGGATACCCTTGGCCCCCCTATAGTCATAAGAACTGATTGGAGCTAGACAGGCTCGAGCACTCTGAGGCCAAGCTGTATGCAGGACAGGGCTGCAACCTGCACAGAGCACAGGGTGGCAGAGAGCGTCCTGGGAGCCATAAGCAAACCAGTGATGGGAGTGTGAGCACAGCCTGAGCAGGAGTGGATGGGCAGGGCCCACTGGGGAGGTGGCTCATGGGGACTTTGCACAGGGTAGGAGCTGATGATTGTACATGTGTGTGTACCTTTGACTGGCCTCCCCGTGCACGTGTGTGCGTGTGTGTACATGTGAGTGCATGCATGTGGCAGGGCTGGGAAAGACCCCCGAGACCGGCTCAGCTGGGTTTGTCATGGAGCATAGCCATGTTGATATTTTCTTCACAGCTACTCCAGGTTTGTGGAGGTTCTCTTGATTCTCTGGAACATTTTAAGTTTTAGGTCGCCATGGAGGAAAAGCTGTAATGTCACTGTAATTCAGAAAAATGTCATGAAAAGAGAAACACATGTATAGACACATGTTCACACAGAGCTCACTCCTCCTCTGTGGGTTTTGGTTTGCAAGTCCCCTCCCTGCCCTGGTCCAGGGTGGTGACATGTGGCTCCCATGTGCCTGTCCATGGGATACAGTCTCATGGGCCTCTGTAGTCTCACTGATCACTGTAAGTGCCTGCCTTGGACCTGAACTTGAAAACAGAGAGTAAATGAGGTTGTTTTCTACTTACTCCCTTGCCACCTGCTCAGTAGTGTTCAGTTTATTAAATCTAAAAAAAGTACTTGCTTATTATTTGAATCAGAATAACCTTATGATAATCGTTTGCACTATTGCTTTTGAGATAGCCTCTCGACCACTGTAAACATCCTTTGGCCAATTCTTCTTTGCCTTGGTTCACACTATTTAGTGACCACGCGTATGGGCTCTGATTCATTAGGTCTGTGAGTTAGGTCAGCCTGGATTGCACAGTTCCTGGGGCAGACAGTAGGTGAATGGATTGGTAAGTGACAGCCACTGCTGGCACAGGGAGCTCAGGCTTCCCAGGGAGACAGCTGAGTAGTGGCTCCTCAGTCGGGGAGCAAGGACTTCGCACAAGGGGAGCATCTGGGCTGAGCACTGCTGGGGCCCTCAGGGTGGGTGTGGGGATGTCAGGCAAGCAGAGATGCTTCCACAGTGGCAAGGGTGTGTTACAGAACTGATTCAGTGCTAGAAAGTTCATGGCCACCCAGAGAAGCCTGGTAGGGGAGAGGTGAGAGGTCAGACTGGTGGGGACTGGGGACAGGGCATGGCAGGCCTGTGGGCCGAATTCAGCAGGGCCTAAGGAGGGCGTTATGGAGGGGCTTCTGGCTTCTGGCTGGGGCTTCTGCCCCAATACCCTCTCCTGCTCCTTTCTGCAACCCCACATCCTGCCATGGGGCCTGGCAGGTCCCTAACATACACCTGCAGCTGGCTGGGAGGTGACACTTGGGCTCGCTCTTTACAAGGCCACCCTGTGGCTCTATGAACAGTTGACTCTGAGGAGGGCAGAGAGGCCAAGCCTGGGCACGGGGGAATTCCTCCCGGGGGCCCAGAAGCTGAAAGGCCCTCACTGCAGTGTCTTTTCTATACAGGAGATGCTGTAGTAACCCCCGGCAGTGTGCCTCATCCCAGCCCCAAGACGAAGAGCCATGGCCGGCCTGAGCAGGCGTGCTGTGGCTGGCCTGCTCTGGCTGCTGCTGCTGTGGAGCATGGATGGTGGCTGCCAGGCCCAGCGGGCAGGTAGGGCCATCACGGGCTGCACCATCCAGAGGTCTGAGCAGTCAGTGTGCCTGTCCCCATGTGTGTGAATGTGCAGGGCCCGGGGGTGTGCCTATAATGAGTGTGTGGCCAATCATGTGAGAGAGAGCGTGTCAGGAGGACAACAGGCTTGGGTGTGTAACCAGCTGTCCAGCAAGGGCCAGCGTGTGAGTCTGTGAGAGTGTGAGTGTGAGAGTGTGTATGTGTGTGTGAGAGAATGTGTGAGCCTGTGAGGCAGTGTCCAAGAATCTGACAGGTGTGTGTGATAATCAGCTGTCCAGCAAGATACAGTGTGTGAGTGTGAGGGTGTGTGAGAGAGAGAGAAAATGTGTGGGAGATTGTGAGAGTGTGAGGGTGTGTCGTGGACATGTGTGACGGTGCCATTGTGGGTGTGAGTGTGTGTATGTATCTGTGAGTGTGAAGGAGTGTGTGGACATGTGTGACCATATCGTTGTGGATGTGAGTGTGTGACAGTCTGTGTGACTATGAGTGTGAAGGCATGTGTGCGGACATGTGTGACCATGCCATTGTGGGTGTGACTGACTGTGTGACTGTGAGTGTGAAGGAGTGTGTGGACATGTGTGACTGTATCATTGTAGATGTGAGTGTGACAGTGTGTGTGACTGTGATTGTGAGGGCATGTGTATGGATATGTGTGACCCTGTCATTGTGGATTTGAGTGTGTGACTGTGAGTGTGAGGGCGTGTATGTGGACATGTGTGACTGTGTCATTGTGGGTGTGAGTGTGTGACAGTGTGTGGACATGTGTGACTGTCATTGTGGAGGTAAGTTTGTGAGGGCATGTGTGTGGACATGTGTGACTGTGTCATTGTGGATATGAGTGTGTGACTGTGTGTGTGAGTGTGAGTGTGAAGGAGTGTGTCTGGGTATGTGTGACTGTGTCATTGTGGATGTGAGTGTGAGTGTGTGACTGTGAGTGTGAAGGCGTGTGTGTGGACATGTGTGACCGTGTCATTGTGGGTATGAGTGTGTGACTGTGTGTGTGAGTGGGTATGTGTGACTGTGTCATTGTGGATGTGAGTGTGAGTGTGTGACTGTGAGTGAGAAGGCGTGTGTGTGGACATGTGTGGCCATGCCATTGTGGGTATGAGTGTGTGACTGTGAGTGTGAGGGCGTGTGTGTGGACATGTGTGACTGTGTCATTGTGGGTGTGAGTGTGTGACAGTGTGTGTGACTGTGAGAGAGTGTGAGGGCATGTGTGACCGTGCCATCGTGGGTATGAGTGTGTGACTGTGTGTGTGTGACTGTGTCATTGTGGATGTGAGTGTGAGTGTGTGACTGTGAGTGAGAAGGCGTGTGTGTGGACATGTGTGGCAGTGTGTGACTGTGAGTGTGAAGGCGTGTGTGTGGACATGTGTGACAGTCCTTGTGCCTGTGAGTATGAGAGCGAGAGGGAGAATGAGACGGAGCCACCTTGCCATACGTCCCACTCAGACAATGTGCTCTGAGGCTGACTTGATTAGCAAGTCTATGCAGGGTTTGGGGCTGGGGACAGGGCATGGTCGGGACCTGGTTGTCTTATCCTTCTCTGTGAAGGCTTTAGGACACATTCTGGGGAGTAATGGACACAGTGGGGTTCAGCTGGAGAAGCTGTCCGGGACAGACAGTGACCAGGGTCAGGGGTATTTCCTGGGAAGGCCCGGGCAGGCAGGGTTGAGACCTGAAGGATGGCTTTGCTCTCCTGTGCGGGGGACCCTGCTGGGGGAAGGCAGTGGTCAGGGCTGAGACCTGGGGTGGGGTGGGGGAGGAGTCCAGACTGTGAGCCAGCTGGTGTGCGCGACACCCAGCACGGGCTTCACACGGGGCTGCCACAGCAGGCAGGGACAGCATCCCTCGCAGGATCTGGAGCATAAACGCTGTTCCCATTTTAGACGAGGGACTGAGGGAAAGAAAGGACAAGCCCACAGCAGGTGAAGCTGGGAAAACACGGGAAATGATGCTTAAAGCTTTACTCCCTAGGTCTCAAAAACAAACAAATAAACAAACAAACAAACAAAAAAACCCACCATTTCTTTAGAGATTTTTACAAAGTTTTCTACCTGTTTCTTTTCTGCCTGAGCCTCCCAAAGGCGGCTAGCTGGAATAAGTGTGGACATCTGTTTTAAACAAGAGGAACATGAGATTTCTGTGTCCATCAAACCAACCTCAAGTGCACAATTGATGCCCAGGATTACCAAATTTGCAAGTGGGCACGTCCTAGGCCGTTTTCTCCATGCCCGCATTTCATGGAGAGGACAGTGGTGCCAGAGGGAAGCAGTTACCACCGGGAGTGGCAGGGCCCTCTCCTTCAGCAGAGCCCTGGCCAGTCCCTTCTGTCCATGTCATGCTCCAACCCAGCCTGTTCCCTGGCCTCGGGGAGAAAATGTGTGCAGGCTCAAAAGGGCCTCTTGGTGAGGCTTCCTGAGCAAATGTAGCTTCTTTAGCCTTAAAACAAAAACAAATTTGCTTTAGGATTACAGCCTGCAGTGGCCCTCAGCGGCAATGATCCTGAACAGGCTGGGGCATTATCCTCCCAAGGACAAAAGAATGACCTTTAGTGTCAAGGAGAAAAGCTCTCCAGGAGTTATCTGTGAGTCCACACATCTGGGGAAACACTCCAAAAGCTCTAATCCCGTTAGAGAGTCAGTCCTGCTAAGGCTGCCATGTCACTCAGTGCTGGAATGCAGATTGTAGCTTGGATTTTGACAACTAGAGGGAAAGGGGTTCGGTATGGTGGCTCACACCTGTAATCCTAGCACTCTGGAAGGCCGAGACGGGTAGATTGCTTGAGCTCAGGAATTTGAGACCAGCCTGAGTAAGAGACCCCATCTCTACTGAGAATAGAAAAATCAGCCGGCCATGGTGGTGGGCAGCTACGTGGGAGGCTTGAGCAAGAGGATCACTTGAGCCTTAGAGTTTAAAGTTGCTGTAAACTATGATGCCAGTGCCCTCTACCCAGGGCAACAGAGTGAGACTGTTTCAAAAAAAAAGAAAAGGAAACGAGAAAGGTAGGTGTGGAGCATTGAAGGGTGGCATTGGCTTAGGCCAGATACTGATGTACGTATAGCTTTAGTGTTTTTATTTTTTAACTTAATGTATTACGTGTAAATATAAAAGCAGAAAACAAAATATTTAAGAGGCACTCTGAATTCTGCTTGCCAAAGGTAAGCAATATTTCCCTGGCGGTTTCTCTCATGCATATATAATTACACACACAGACACACAGGAGAGCACTGGCCTTCTTTACTGACATTCTATCATATTATACATAATGTTTTATAAATAGAGTTTTACACCCAACACTGTATTGGAAAAATGTATCCATGTTGGTAAATATGGATACATATTTACAGCAATCAAGTTCAAGGCTGTCTCATCTTGCACTCTGTGAATACATAATGGATCTTCGCGTTGGGTAATTTTACCTAGGTGAATGTAGACACTGTCTCCAGGATTTTCTGGGTCAGGTTACTATGAACTTCCCTATATATCCCCCCTCTATTGATCTTATTATTTACTTGGGATAAATCACGAAGTGTGAAATTGGTGGAGCTTTAAAGCCCTAGAAAAAAGTATGACATTCCTAAGGCCACTTGCCGAGTAGACAGATGCATTCTGCTCAAGCTTACGTGCACCTTGGGCACCACCAGTCCTATTTACCTTTTCATCTGATATTTTAACAAAGTGGGTTTTTTTGTTTGTTTGTTTGGTGGGGTTCTTTTTTGGTTTTATTAGCCAAATATTTGTGCTGGGTGTCCCTGGGGGCCTAGGCAGCTGCTACCATTGATGTTCTGGAAGCAGCAAGACCGAGCTTGCTGCTGGTTCCCTTGTATGTTTGCACAGCACTTTGGAGTGGGGAAAACACTTTGGCTCGTGTTATCTAACTACAGCGGACAAGTAGCTCCATGCACAGGACGGCTGGGAGGATGAGACATTAATCATGTGGTGCCATATTTGGTTTAATCAGAAACATCATATAGTGTAAATAAAATTTATATTTATACAAATATAAGTAAGCAATTATATTCATAAAGCATATAGGTCATCTATATGGCACATTTTATATTCAAAATGAATGAATGTGACATATTTAAAGTGATTTTTAATGGTAAAATACTGTGAACTGTTTATTCAACCAGGGGCACTGGCTAAGTCCATTAAGTTTCACCGTGCAGAGGACCCTGCAGCCTTGGTCACCTGCAGTCATGGTCACCTGCAGCCGTGGTCACCTGTGGTCATGGTCACTTGCAATATCTAGCTGGAAATGGGTTTCTAGCTTGTCACTGATGCAGGGAATCAGTGCATATATCACTGGCTGGTACAGTCCCACTTCCATCAATAACTAGAGAGAGCCAGTGTTTACCTCTGTGTAGATGGCAGTATGAACGTTGAAAACATCTTCTGGTTGCCTTTTCTGAAGTGAGCATGCATTACTTGTAGGTTTAAAAATATTGAAACAAAAAATGAAGTTATATTTTAATCAAAATAAAAGTGGAGAGACTGATGGTCAGTGTCTTCCACGGTGGGGGTCATTTTAATGTAATATGATAGCTGCCAGATGACCCTCTCAGCCATCCAGGGCAAAACTCACTGTTATTACCACGTGAAGCCTGGGAAACTGAGGCTCAGATGGTTCGGGCAGCCTAAGGCCCCAGGCAGTGGGAGGCAGGGTAGGACCCTGTGACAAGCCTTCACGACCTAGGACAGTCCCCCTTTGCCCATGTGTCCTACCCACCCCTTCTCTCACCCCTGCAGGTTGCAAAACTGTCCATTACGATCTGGTCTTCCTCTTGGACACCTCTTCCAGCGTGGGCAAGGAGGACTTTGAGAAGGTGCGGCAGTGGGTGGCCAACCTAGTGGACACCTTTGAGGTGGGCCCTGACCACACCCGCGTGGGGGTTGTGCGCTACAGCGACCGGCCCACCACGGCCTTCGAGCTGGGCCACTTCGGTTCGCGCGAGGAGGTCAAGGCGGCTGCGCGGCGCATCACCTACCACGGCGGGAACACCAACACGGGCGACGCGCTGCGCTACATCACCGCCCGCAGCTTCTCTGCGCGGGCCGGTGGCCGCCCTGGGGACCGCGCCTTCAAGCAGGTGGCCATCCTCCTGACCGATGGCCGCAGCCAGGACTTGGTGCTAGATGCTGCGGCTGCCGCCCACCGTGTGGGCATCCGCCTATTCGCCGTGGGCGTGGGCGCGGCGCTGAAGGAGGAGCTGGACGAGATTGCCTCGGAGCCCAAGTCTGCCCACGTCTTTCACGTGTCTGACTTCAACGCCATCGACAAGATTCGCGGCAAGCTGCGGCGGCGCCTGTGTGAGAGTGAGTGCTAGGGGGCAGCTGCCCGGCCGCCCATGGGACAGGGCAGGGGAGGCCAGCAGGTGGCAGGGGCAGAGGCCACTGTCCCCTGTTCCTGGTTCACCTCCACAGAGGACCTAGTAGCCCTCCCACTTCTGGTGGGCCGTGCCTGTCTTCTCCCTTCCTGAGGCAGAGGTAGGGGGCAGAGGGAGAAGGGGTTTGGGCTTGGTGGCTAAGGAGGGCCGGCTTCTAAATCCCCACCCTACCACTGAGATCCTTGCCGCTCCACATCTCAGTCTCTGATCTGCATCTCTGGGAGGGGAACATCCTCCACGTGCTGCCCAGAGCTGTTGAAATTAGAGCCGGTGCACACAAAGCCCCTTGGAAGAGTCTGGCACGCAGTAAGGTCTCCATGGGGTTATGATGAGAGATCCCACAAGAAAATGGGCACATAAAGTCAGTCATTTAGAGATGGTCAGCTGCTGTCTATCTCTGAGGCCAGTGCTGTGACCTGGTCCCCTCTGAGATAACCCTCAGTCTCTTATTTGCCTGGAATTTGTTGATTATGCCTGGGGATGGGGGAGGGAGGCAGAGGGCTCTGACCTGGAAGTCTGACCTCCAGGGTCCTAGTGGGGTCATTCTGAGGACAGCCCTCTATCCAGGATGGGAAGGAGGAAGTCACTTTCTCATGACTCCATCTCTGCCTCTGCCCATTGGATTGAGGTGGCATTTGTCCTTCTTGGGTCACAAAAGGATTAACATTGGCAAGTAACTTTCCCCTCCAGGACCAGCAGGGGCTGTGCTTTGAGGCAGATTGGGGTTGGGAGCAGAGTCTCAGCCTCTTCTCATGCTTGGGCAGGGAGCTGCTCCCAGGGTGACACCTCTGCCAGGGAGGGGAAGGACTTCGGGCAGAGATTTTCAACCAGTGTGCCCTGAGAGAATCTTGGGCGGGCTGCAAAAATTTTTAAAGACCATTAATTAAATTATTTTTGAAAGAACTTCAAAGCACAGTAACCTTATTCTTTTTCTTACTCTTTTTTGATCAGCATAATTTAAGTGTGCCACGGAAGTTTAACTGTAGGTTCAAGTGTGTCCTGAGATGAAAAGGTTGAAAAACACTGCCTCAGGGGCTCAGGCAGTGGTGAGTGGCGGGTGGGTGCGGGTAGCTGCCTATGACTCAGCAGAGTCCAGTCCGGTCCAGGGGATGGCCCCGGCTGCAGGCTGGGGAGAGCACAGCTGAGCGGTATCCAGGGCTGGGATAACTCAGGACCAGCTGAGCCCTTTCCAGGACCAGGATAGCTCAGGGCTTCTGTACTGCGACAGGGCTCTTGTCTCTGTGTTGACTCTTTTAATCTCCACTTATTTATTCAACAGATACTTACTGGGTGTCTACTTTTTGTGTGGCTTTATGCCAGTTTCTAGGGTTATAATAAAAGAGAGGATACAGTGCCTGCCTTCCGGGTGCTCATAGTCCTGAAGGCAGGATGTGTAAGACAGGAATGTGATACAGTGAGGGTGAACTTGAATAAAGGTGCAAACAGAGTGTCCTGGGCTGGAGTTTGCTGGTGATGCTGAGAATGAGGGAGGGCTTCCTGGAGGAGGTGGTGCTTAGGCCATTTAGAAGGACCAGCATGAGCTGCAGGGTGAGATGTCAGAGGACGGAGGGGTACCACCACACTGTCAGTGAACTACAATGGGCCACGTCCCAGGGGTGGCAGGAGGCGAGTGAGTCAGATTACCAGGGTCCCCATAAAGGAGCTTTGTGTGCTGAGGTGAGACCATTGGAGGGTTTGAGGCAGGGGCACGATACATTCAGATGCCCATGGGTAAAAGAACACTACAGGACAGCAAGAGAAAGGGAGGCACTTTACAAAACTGCCTGGGGACTCAGAGCATGGCTGACTGGGCCTATTTTACAGAGGGAGAAGCTGGGGCTTCCAAGTGGGGCTGGGGCTCTGGGGTTGACTGGGTGTACCCTGATCACAAGTCTAGGCTGTCAAGATCCAGTCACAGGGTCACAGTCCCAGCCAAGAGACAAAAATCCAGTGTAGTGGCTGGGACAGAAAACTCCCACTGTCATCCCAGCAGGTCTTTCTGCAGGCCAGGGAGCAGGCTTGCTTCCAGACCTACCTGTTAGCTTTATGCCGTCCTGCCAGTGTTGGTCTAGACTGGGTCTGAATCTCAACAGGGCTGAGTCTGGACTTTGAAGTTTCTCTGTGCCTAGGGGACAGCTCTGGCAATGGCAGAGACAACTCCAGAGAGATGAAGTTTCTGGGAGTGCTGCACAGTTAACAGAGGCAGGGCAGGGGTCAGACCCCAGACACCAGCCGCCTCCTGCTGGGCCTCTATAACGCAGCTTCACCACCGACCCTGGTTCCAAGTCAGGGACGAGACTTCAGAGCACAATGGGAAACGCCCCTCTAAGTGACTGTAGGAGAAAAGCAGATTTACTGTCACTTGCAACTGAAAAAGCCAGAGGGCAGGTGGCTTTCCGTGGTGACACCAGCCCCCCAGGCACTTACTCCCTTCCTTCTTTCCTCTGCGTTGGTGTTAGCCCTGTTCTGAAAGACCCACACCTCTGGGTGCCAAGGGTACACAGGTTTCAGCGAGGAGACGTTGATGAAGGTTCTGTTCAGATAAGGGTTAGATCAATGAGGGATACTGAGGCATGCAGGAAATGGCACTGGAGAGGCAGGAAGTGTGCAACTGGAGTCCACTGGGGCTGGGGTAGGGCGGCCCTATACCACCCTCACTGGTGGAGGCACACAGCCCCTCCCAGGCCATGGCAACGGGCAGAGAAGGAATAAGAAGCAAGCCCCTTCCCACCGGTTTCTCCTTTGGGGCCATCACTTCCCATTAGCCTGACCCCATCTCACACCAGCCAGCAAAGGGACTCCTGATTCACAGTGGCCAGCAGGGCTGGGAGCAGGGCAGAGAAGGAAAGAGTGGTCTTTCCGGGGACACCTGGGGATGCTAATGCAAGACTCAGTGAGTCTCAGAACTGGTGTGCACGCTGTCCAGGGAGAGACTGTCACCCAGCAGTCCTGGGCCTCAGTCTGATTGGATGGGGCAGGTCATGGACTATTCCTAGCCCACTCAATAGCCTGGGAGTGGAAATAGTTGAGTATACTGGGTCTAAACCATGTGACCTTGTCTAATGTTTGGGACAGGAGTTAGTTACCGCCTCAACTCCCTCAAGGGAAACTGGGGAGGGGGGGAGTGTTACCAAGATAAAGGGAAACCAATGCCAGCCACCCCAGTCCGCACATGCGTCCATGGTGACAGCATCAAGAAAAACCCAGACTCTCTACAGCCAGGCTTCTCCAAATGCCTAAAAAAGAAGCAAGAGTTAACACTCAGTCCACTGAAGGGATCAGGTTTTGTAAGTACAGCTGTGAGGTGAAGAGGGCCTTGTCTATTCTGCTGACAAACAAGATGAGATGCCTTCACGAGGGCCTCAATTAGAAACAAAGCAAACAAAATAGAAGAGCTGACAGGAGCCTCTTAGACAACAGCCAGCGAAGATTAATCAAGGAGCGTCACAGACACCGGAAACCTCTTTGTATGTAGAAGATTCCCGGGGAGCCCTTCTGAAGAGGGGCTTCAGATGGATGATCCGGAGAATCATAGACTGACACTATCGGGTTTTTTAATAGGATGATCATTCAGTTTGCTCCAACCCATTGGATTTTTCTTTCAGGCATTCAACAACTATATAGTATAGCAGCCATTCGACTGGATCTAACCCATCCCTTCACTCAACAACCATGCATTGGATCAAACCTTCAATCAGTTTGGTCACTCAGTCAGTGGGTTCATGCATTCCTTCATCTGACACACACACACCAGGTGATCCCTCTGGTGCCCAGGGTCTGGCATTCTCTTTGTCCTTAAGAAACTCTTGTCTGCTTGGTGTGGCAGGAGGGTGGCAGCCAATTACACAACTGAGTGTGTAACTTTATTGGTATATTGGTTCGCGTGCCTTGTGTGTCTGCCTTCACCACTGGTTATGGCTTCACAAGTCTGTTCCCTGTGGTACCTCCGTGTCCAGAACAGAGCCTAGACCTATGAACTCCTCCGTATTGTTTGAAGGATGTCAAAGGCAGTGGCCTGACGACTTGCTCTGGTGATGTGCACATTAGGAACACTTGTGCATCAATCTGTTTCATCCCCACAGCTGCAGCAAATCTGAAATCGTCTCCAACAGTAACTGACATTTGTAATGTGTACATATTTTGGTGAGGAGAGACAGACGGTTAGATTTAAGTTTGCTGCCGGTCTAGATGAGGCAGTTTGGCTAGAATAGGCTGAATCATGCCTGAAATATCACCTCCGGTGGGATATGGTGGTGCATACCAGTAGTCTCAGCTACTTGAGTGGGAGGCTGAGGCAGAAGGACCACTTGAGGCCAGGAGTTCTTGACCTGCCTGGGCAATACAGCGAGAGTCTGTGTTAAAGGCAAACCTTCTCCTAGGGTGAGACAGATGGGGAGAAGAGCCCCGACTGGCCCCTAGTCCAGATGGCCGGGATGGAGGGAGTCTGCTGTTTGCTGGCACCAGATGTTGACTGTACTTGGCGTTGCATTGTCCCACTCTGTCCCCATCCAGCCCTGTGAGGTGGTGTTGACAGTGACATTTTACATGGGAGGACACAGATGTTCCAGCCTGTACCGTCCAACACGTGTGGCTGTTGAGCCCTGGAAATCGGACTGGACCACAGTGAGAACTACCACCATGTGATATACACACTGGAATCTTAGTAGAAAGTATAACAGGAAATTTTGTAGAAAATCTGGAAAAGAAAATGAAACATGTCATGAATATTTTTATATTTATCACTCATTGAAATGATAATTTAGAAAATTAATGTTAAATGCAACATAGTAGTAAAATAAATTTCTCCTGTGGTCTTTATTTTTTTTTTAATGAAAACGTAACATTACGTCTGTGGTTCCCATTTTTGTTTGCCTGTTGCTTCCCTCGAGGTAAAATGACAGCTGCAGGTGCGTCTGGCTGAGGCTGTGGTGGGTGGGGCTATTGAATCTCAAGTTCTTGGGCCTAGGACCCATTATTATCTGCATAATTTTTGGTACATTGCCTGATTTCCGTGACTCTTAGCTTTCTCATGAATCTTAAATAAACATCATTTCTATGCCCCCCATCACATATAGTAGAGCCCCAATAACATGAGCAGTGAGCTTGCTGGATAACAGCCATCTCCCCCTCCTCTTTCTCCCCTCTCCTTCCTCCTCTCCTTCTCCTGTGGTGTGGAGCTGGCCATGATAAACCCAACTCTGGTTGCTTCCCAAACCCACACACTTCCCATCTACCTTGGCCACAGGAAGGAGGAAGGACAAATGTGAGGGCAGCAGGCTCCCCGGGGCTACCTTTAGAGGGGAACCTGGGTCCAGGGCCAAGGCATAGAGAGTGAGAGGTTAGCGCCCAGGGCTGGGGACTGTGAGCAGAAGCTGACCTGGTCTGGAAGCCCAGCTGAGAGTGACCCAGTGAGCAGGGAAGGGTGTGGCTGGAAGCAGGAACAGGTCTGGGGGTGGGCTGAGTTTCCCTTAGGGTGGCCATCGCAGAAGCCCCTCCCAAGTGTTCCTGGGCCACCCGTGGGCCTGTCCCATCCTCTGCTTCTCAGGACCCCAGGAAGTGTTCCTTCCACATTCTTCTGTAAGCGTGTTAGAATTCTGCCACCTAAGTCATGACTTCAAATAGGCTAGGTTGTGCTAGTAGTTTATCAGCGTCTCACACACTTCTGGCTGCGTGCTTACACACACCAGGGTCAGTGTGTGCAGCACTCCAAGGTTGGAGCTTGCACAGTGAGGCTTCTAATTCATCACTAAGGTGAACTCAGAGGATTAGAGAACTTGAGCTGCTGCCCGGCCGGCAAGCCGCAGAGTGGGAGTGTCTCCTGGGTGCTCTTGACACCAGGTCCTGAGTCCTTACTGGGAAGTTATGATATTTAGGAAATATCGTCAAATCCATCATTTCATTGCACTCTCACTGTTAGCCCCTCTAAGTGCATTTTCTGGTTCTTCATATTTTATAACTGGTGACGCTGAGACACGAAGTGGGGAGAAGGGCTAAGTTTCCTTTCCAGGGGTCCAGAGGACAGGTGCTGGACTGTCCCCTCAGCCAGGATCCGCTGCCTGAGCGTGTGAATCCTTTCCCTCACCTGGCCTGTGCCCCAGCACGGAGGGCTACAGGATATGTGTGTCCATCTGTGCTTCATTACAGAGCCCTCCCTGTGGAGTGCCTAGCAGAGGCCTGGCTCACCATAACATAATCCTGCCTTTTAGCTTTGGGGACTGGGGCTGTCATCATGTCAATGACTGAAGCTAATGTGAAGAAATCATTATCCGCTTTTATAAATGAGGGGATAATGCAGGTTTGTTAGCATGGCAGCCACACAGGATGTGGTATTATTAGAGACGCACTTCAGGCATCATGCCCTCTGTGACCTCCACAGTGGCCTCCCCTAAGGTCTGCCCTAGAGCTGGTGGCTCAGTGTCCCCTTGGCCTTGGGCACGTCAGGGTGTCGGCTCTTGCTTCCTTGTGGCCTGACAGAAGTCCCCAGGGGACTCAATCTCAGCCTCAGCTTCCTGCAGTGTGGGGCGGAGGCTGTGGATGGGGCTCAGCCCAGAGCATCAGCTGTAATTAAGCGCTTTCTCCACCCCAGGCACTGTGCTGCCCACAGAAAACCTTTATTTAGCTTATCGGGCCACTGTGAGTGAGTCTGTGGAATGCTGGCCGCAGCTGAGGCCTCCACCTACTTCTATTTTGGGGATACTCTATGGTGGTCCCTTCTCCCTGTCCCCACAGGAAGGGAGCCCTTTGGTGAATCCTGTCTTTTAGCTTTTGGGCATTTGGGCCGGGATGCTGGTCAAGACTGGGGGAGAGAAGGAGCCTGGCCCAGGCCTCAGGGTGCTTTTCTCCGTCCTGGCTCCTGACCTTCCCCTTGTGTTCACAGCCTGCTATGTCACTGTTCTGATGAGAGTTTTGACCACTGAATGCTCCACTTTTCAAATAGACCAACTACTAGGTCACTGAAAAATCCACTTTGCACTTTTGTAATGAGAAGTAAAAAGTAAATCACACAACTTGTTCACGTAATTGGGAGGGACTAAATAAACATTTATAGATGACATCTAGCAACAGGGGTTGTTTTTATGCACTCTCGCTATATATTACTGGGTTATTTTTTCCGTGTGTATTTATTGCGCCCTGTTATATGCCAGGCATTTTCTGAGGCAGGAGGGCTACAGGACATACATGACACTACTTTTAGGGTGACGCTTGCCAGAAAGGAAATAAAGGCAGTCAGGCAGTGGGCAAGCTAATTGCCTACACTGGTGAGTGCGCCAAGGGTCAGCCAGGCACGTGACCTGGGCAGCTCAGCCCGGGAGGTGGGTGGAAGGCCTCTGAGTAGAGCAAGATCCTTGCACTTAGAATGGCCAGAAACAGCCTTGTAAGCCTCGATTCATAGGCTGAGAGTTCGAGGCCCAGTGAACAGTGAAGGCAAAGGGCCCCAAGTCCGGGTTGGGGCGGGGGGACAGGCCACGAGGGAGCATGCTCAGCGGGGGTGTGTGGCTGTCCCATTTGTAGGAGGCAGGACTTGAGCTTGGCTCTGTGGCTTTCTCTCCCCAGCTTACACAGTTAGGCCAGGATCCCGGGTCAGCCAGAAGCAGAGTCCACGCTGGTCCCTGCAATCATCTTCCCCTTTGAGGACACAGCCCAGAAGGCCCTGGGGGAGGGCTTGCAGGCTGGCTGCTAACAGCTCTGGGTGGTGTGTGTGGACTGGGAAATTCTTAGGCATCTCCTCCCTCTAAAGAGAGTCTTGAAAAGCCATAAAAGAGGTACAGCTGTTGGTGGCATTGTCCCCTGGGGCCATGCCTTCCTGACTACACTCTTGCTCTGTCCCCACATCCCTCTGCCTGGCTAGACGCTTCACGGTCAATTCAGGATGCACACACCTCCATGTGCACACACAGCACACACACACCTCCGTGTGCACGCACAGCACACACACCACACATGCATTTCACACTTACCACACACATGGGCGCACATCACATCACACACGCATGTACACACGTCACATCCCACATGTACACACATCACTTGCCACGTGAGTATACATCACACACATGCACCCCATGTACACACACTGCACACACACACACACATACCACACACATGCCACACAGATACACCGTATACACACAGGGACACACACATCTGGGGGCATGTATGTGACCACACAGTGGCCCGCCCTGCTGTTCCCTCTGGGTGGACCCACAGGCCTGAGGGGGAGCGGGCAGCAGCGGCAGCTGTGGGTTGGGAGCTGCCACGTCAATGCCTGTGGCTTGGCACTTGGGACCACGTCAGCTTCCAGAACCAATTCCTTCTGGGCCCTTCTTCATTAAAGGTCACTGGGAGTTCCTCTAGGGAGAACTTACTAGGATTGAGGTCACCCAGAGGAAATGGGAATTGAATTACTTAATTCCAATTATGTGCTGTGAAATTTTAGGTGAAAATTATTGAAAATGATGGAAAACTAAAACCCACTCATCATTTATTTTTAGTTTGTGTGCCTCAAGGAAGAAAAATACTGTCCTGACTCTGCACAGTGAGACCCAAGCCTGGAGATGACCCCAGGAACCCCTTGGTTACTCTCCGTGCCTGACTCCTGTCTCTTCCTAAAACCATGTAACTCATTATTAGAGCCACGGCAGCTTGTGCCTCGGGCTCATCACAGAGCAGCTGTGCCCCTCTCCACCTTCTCTAAGACAGGTGTATCTCATCTGGCTGTGAGACCGTGCACCACCATCGCTCTGCCATTCCCAATTTATCCTTCGTTTTGCTTCTAGGCGATGGTTTATTATGACAGTGCAGTGTGGGAACCTCTTCTACGGAGCGCTTTCCATGCCTGTGGCTTTTCCTGGAGGTGGGTTTCCAGTGTCTGGGAATTACTCAGCGCACCTTGCAGGGAACATGAGGACCTAGTGCGCTGGTGCTGGAAGGTGCTTGTATGATGATGGCCCTGAGCACACACCCATACTGTGCACATTTACACACACGCACACACACTTTATTCACTTAAATGTGAGTGTTTACATATCTATATATGACACCAGTAAGTGACTGAATAAGTACCTTTTACTTAAGGGCAGTGTTTCTAAACTTTTTTATTATTATCCTCAAAGAAGCTTGTGTATGCATTTTTTTAATTGCAGCCCTTATGTGAAATCGAGATGCCACATCATATCATGTGCACCTGGGCACACTGCTGGTAGGCCTGGGAGGGCCCAGGTGTGAAGGCAGGGCCAACTGGGCCTGGAACCCTGCCTTCTCTCCCTCAGGGCCTGGGCCTTGATGCCATTGGCTCAGCAGGTGGACTTGGGCCTAAAAGTTTGCACTAATCCAAGCTTCTCTGTTTATTTTGATGGATTATTCTCTCAAAATTTAGTTTTCCCTATAGTAAAGACAACACTGCTACTCCTTGATTTCCAGAACAGAGGGCACAGGCACATGAATGCCCTCTTTGTGGCTGGTGCCCTGGCACATTAACTCTTGTTACCACCGTTGCAAAGACCACCAGGCTGGTGTCAGAGGGGCGAGGGTCTGAGCTGCTTGTCCCGGGAAGTGAGTCAGGAGGAGCCTAGAGACTCCTCTGTCGGGACTTCACTGCGGGGAACTGTCCGTTCGGGAAGGAAGAACTCCTGTGACCTGATGTGTCAGACCACCAATGACAGCTCGCAGGACAGACCCAGCCTGCCGTCAGTTTTCTGTAAATTAAGTTTTATGGGAATTTCCACATTGTCTTTGGTGGCCCCTTTCACACTGGAATGTCAAGTTGAGTAGTTGCAACGGAGGCCACGTGGACCAAGGGCTGAGGTATTTACTGTCTGGCCCTTTCTGTAGAAGTTTGCTGCCTCCTGATTCTGTGTTCTGATGTGATGACTGAGAATCTAGTTGTTGCTACTCGTGAGGGCCCCTGGGACATGTGTGCGGGGCCTCAGTTTCCTCATTGGCGAGTGGAGGTGGGCTCCATTGTAGAGGCCTCCTTCGCTCTTCCCTTCTGCGCCTCGGGTGGCATCATGTATGACCAGCCTCCCCCTCTGTGTGACGTCAAATTACAGCTTTCCTGGCTTGTCATTTTAAGGGTTGCTCTTGTGTTCTTGACACCTTCTCATGCTCCTTATACACCCTGCTCTTGGACGTGAATTAGTGCGTCTGTGAGACTAGATGGGGCTGGAGGTCAGGTAAGAATCTGTGCACGCCCCTTGCTATGGCTCACCTATGGGGACTTGTGCCAACCATGTCACTCTGTCCCTGGCACCATCCCCAGTAAAGAGCAGACTGTGCCCATACAGGTGTGAGGATCTCACTTACTGTGGTCATGCTGTGCCCAAGTGTCCCAACTCCTGGAGTTCTGATTGCATTTCACATGGTGGTTTTAGTTTTGAGTTGATAAAGGGATAAACTATAGTGGCTGCCACCAAATTGGCAATTGCAGAAAGTATGTATATATGGAGGCTCTATATATAAGTATGTCTCTTTATAAATACACATGTATATAATTAAAGTCACGGTGAAATTTCTGAGCAGCTCTGACGCCCTGCAGCTAACCCCGTCCTGGCTGAACTTGTCTTACACTTGTCAGGGAGCGGGTGGGGACCCAGGGTTACCCTATGTCTCAGAGCTTTTCAGAAGATGTGGTCGACTAATTGCAATGTTTCCGACACAACCTCACACTTACGGAAGCCTTGAGGGAGGACAAGTGTCAAGCCTGTGTGTTTTAGTGACTTGTTTACAGTGAAATATTGGTCTGGTCTCATCTCTTTGATTACATTGACTCTGGCTTCTTTGAATCTACCCGCACAGAAATGCATGCACAAATGCCCACACTTAGCCCTGTGGACATGCTCACAGATACACAGTGCACTGCCTCACAGGCACCAGTGCTCACACACGCCCTGCATGCACCCCGCATTTACACATACACAGAGGCTGACCTACATGAGCACACACACGCACACACCAATAAGCCTGGAAAGGACGTGCAAGGTGATAAAGACCCTTCCTTCTGTCCCTCACCCTGGAACAGTCTCTGAAAAAAAAAATAGCTTCACTAAAAATCTGCGTGTGCTTTGTGAGTGTCTGTGGGCTCTTGTGTAGTAAGTACTGACTCCCATTTTCTGGAAATCAGACCAGTCAGTTTTGCTTGATGTGGTTTCCAACACACAGACAGGATGTCTGCTTGTTTATTTATATAAGGTTCTTACTGACATCAATCTAACGACAGGGGTGAGAGTGAATGGCCAAGGAAGGGGAGCTGATTAGAGCAGCTCTGGTGCTGCCCTGAGGGAGTCTGGAGGGCAGGCTGCTCTGGGCCTCTTGTGGGGTGAGTCCCGGCACCCCTCAGCACCTGCCAGCGTGTGTGTTTTCTGTTGCTGACATCTTCTGTCTTGGACCCCAAAACCAGGAGCACAGAGACTCTTCCTGCCTTGTGCTCAGATTGGACCGGAGTGACACGCTCCTGGGCTGGGAAGGGCTGAGCTGGTCGATGTGAGGCCATAATGTGCAGCCGAGCACCTTTGCCACGGCCTCTGTGCGTCTGGGCTGAGCGAGCTGGGCCAGACCCTGCTGCACTGGCTGATCCGCCCTGACCGTGAATGGCCCGGGGGGTGGGGTGGGGCGCAGGAGGCCTGCACACTGCATGTGCTGCTGTCTGTAACTGAGAGGCCAAGTGTAAAGGGGCCTAGAAAGTGTGTCCTCTTCCTCGCTTGATGAACACACCTGTGTGACACATGGGAGGCAGGTTTGAACTCAGAATCCCCGGACTCCTCAAAGCAGTGGTTCTCAACCTTCCTAATGCTGCAACCCTTTAATACAGTTCCTCATGTTGTGGTGACCCCCAACCATTGCTACTTCAGAACTATAATTTTGCTACTGTTATGAATCATAATGTAAATATCTGACATGCAGGAGACCCCCAAAGGGGTCGCGACCCACAGGTTTAGAGCCTGAAAGTGATGTGGAAGGATGTGGTGGCCCAAGCCCCGATCCCCGACCTGCAGCTGGTGCCTCCTCCTCACAGCTGCTGCTTGGTCTCACCCCAGGGACGGCATCGTGGGCATGTGTGGGAACACCCTGACGTAAAGCGCAAGCTCTGTCCACAAGCGCAGATACCTGCCTCCTAGACCCCCCTGGGCCCAGGGGACCCTAGGAGTGACTCAGCCCACTCTCTGGAGAATAGACTGACAGTGAAGCTGTACTTTTAGAAGCAGGTTCAGGCCATTGGGGCAGGGAAGCTCAGGGCTCCAGTTCTGGAGCGTGGTCTACACCAGTGTGTTTCAACTTTTTGGCTTACAGCACACTCGAATCTACAGCTAAACTTCTGTGGCACACTTAAATTATGTTGATCAAGGAAAAAAAAGAATATGCTTACAGTGCTTAGAACTTCTTTGGAAAATAATTTAATTAAATATCTTTAAAAAATCTTTGAGGCACGCTTAAGATCCTCTCGTGGCACCCCAGTTCAAAATCAGTGGTCTAGAAGAGAGGAGGGGTCTGAGTGGGCTTCGTCCCTGTCCCTTCTTCCTCCTCTGTGGGTCAGGCCCAGAGAAGGACCTTAAGCCTCACTCTGGGTCCAAGGATGGCATTGCCCTCTGTTTTCTCCTTTTGGGGGACAAGAAAAACAAAATGAAGTTGGAAGAATAGAGTTGTTGAAATTCTGCAGGTGTGATTGTAACCGTTACTGTGCTGTGTACTAACTCTGTGGATTTGGGCACAAGGCCTCACTGCAGTTTCCTTGTCTGGAAAATAGCACACCAAGTTCTCCCCCACGGACACGTGGCACAGATTCGCTGAGAAGTCGTTATCTGCACATCATCATTCTCCACTTCAGAGAAGGGTTGACACGAGCCCAGAGACAGCAGACTCATCACGGAAAGCCACAGGTGGCAGACCCCCTGATGGAGCCCAGTGCCTCTCAGCGCCCATTCCGGAGTGCATTCTGCCCCCCATGACTGTCCCCCACGCATGATTTCCTCCCAGGAAGGGAAGGTCACCTGTTCAGCTCTGTTTCCTGTGTCGGGATTCAGGCCAAACAGACTGCAGGGACTTCAATCCACTTGCCCCAGAACCACCACCAATGTGGAAAAGGGGTGCTCTGGGGTGAGGGGGGGCTGCGCAGGTGACAGTCAGCCCTTCACTTTCCTCCCTGTCTCCAATACACTGACAGGAGAGTCCTCTCGGCGAGGGACAGTTAGAGATGTCTCGGTGGCGACCCTGACTCAGCATTAGTACGTGTGTGTAACTGGCCTGGGCAATACCTTATATCATTAGACGGGCAGCAGGTCTTGGGCACAGGATGTCCAGGGCTCCCTGGTCTACAAGGTTTTGTTGATTGGAAGCCACAAACGGCCTTAAGCATCTACAAAGAAAGAAAGAAATGAGAAGCCAGTAAACCTGCAGTGAGGACTGTTAAAATCTGGGTTAGGAGAAGATTTTATTTTATCTTTGAAAACATCTCGTCTGGGTGCAGTGGCTCACTCCTGTAATCTCAGCACTCTGGGAGGCCGGGACGGGTATATTGGCTGAGCTCAGGCATTCAAGACCACCTTGAGCAAGAGCGAGATCCCATCTCTACTAAAAATAGAAAAACTAGCCAGGGGTGGTAGCAGATGCCTGTAGTCCCGCTACTCAGGAGACTGAGGCAGGAGGATGGCTTGAGCCCAGGAGTTTGAGGTGAGCTGTGCTGTGAGCTATGACACCGTGGCACTCTGCCCAGAGTCACAGAGACTTTGTCTCAGTTAAAACAAACAAAAAAAAGTTAACTCCGAGGACTGGTGGTTTATGTTATTGCTTAAACACTTGGATGATGAGGCTTCCGGGCCTGGATTGGAATTCCTGTGTTGCTTTTATCATCTCTGTACTTACCGCTCAACCTTGTGTGCTCAGTTTCAGTGTCTGTAATGTGGGTACGACAAACTGCCATTACCTGAGGATGAGACGCATGGAATATAAACAGCGTAGGGTGTGGTGCCTGGTGCCGGCACGTGTCCCCCCCTTTTCTGATGGATGCCCACGTGTCTTTGAGGCTGTCCTGTGAGCTCTCTGACTCAGTTTCCTCATCTGAAACATGAGTGGTCAAGGAAAATCCTTTCCAGGTTTGCTGCAGCCATGTTATTCCTCTGTCCAGGAAATGTCACTGTGAGTGGGAGACTCCACAGCCCTCATGACAAACCAGTGAGGAGCCGGCGCTCACGGTGAAGGGGGGGCCGTTAGAGCTGCAAGTTGTGAGAAGTGCTTCAGGAACATATCCAAGCGGGGGGAGGGTGAGAAAAATGAGAAGGAAGGGCTGTGCTTGGGTCAGCTGGTCAGGGGACCCCTCCGAGGATGCAATGGGGCAAAGGGCAAGGGCAGAGTGCTCCAGCTGAGGAAGCCTTGTGTGAAGGGCCGGTCAGGACTGGCCTCAGCAGGACCACTAGAAACTTCTTGAGAAAGGCAGGCACGTGGACGGGGGGGAGGGTGGCATGGACAGAGGCTGTGTCTGGAGGGTGTCCTGACTGTGGAGAAAATGTGGAGTTTTTTCCGAGTAGAATGGGAACCCTTTGAAGAGTTTGTTTTGTTTCATTTAAAGTTTACGGTGAAGGATAGACGGGACATGTCTTAGTATACAGCATCTTCACGCGCCGTGTCTACCATCTGCCCTCTGACGCAGGAGAGGTGCGTGCCCTGTTCATGTGGCACATCCACCTTGCTGTCAGGTGGGACGTGCATTGCTGTTTGGGGACAGAGAAACAGGGAGAGCCCTGAGTAGCAAGGGTGAATGCAGGCGAGGTGGGCACAGGGCAAGTGAGGGGGGTGCATTGCTGAGACGGTGGCCGCTGTCCCTGTGGCCTCACTTAGGTAGTGGCCGTGGATACAACAGTATCTGTGGGCCGGCCCTGTGCCAGTGCAGAGACTGGCTGGGACTATAAAACATAGACAGTGCCCGCCTTATGTGCCGTTTCCCTCAGAACCAACACGTGAGCAGGAGGCAGCACATGGGGGTGGGGAGCACTTTGGGTGCCTCCAGCTGGTCCTTTTTTCTGAGCACTGAGCAGAGACGTGATTTGTGCACAGATGGGGAGTGACTTAGGGCCAGTGCTGGGACCAGGTCAGGCTGTCTGTGCCTTCTTCATGCCATGCGCTCCCCTTCTCTGGTCCTGCTTTCATGTGGGAAGTCCCATCTCTCCAGGGACTCAGGGAAGGGTCTTGTTAGCCCTCCCCTGGATTTCTGTGGTGGATTTTCAGTTTGTCACCCCTCTGTCCGCAGCTGTCTCCTCCTACTCAGAGTCCACGTAGGGAAAGTGGCTTATTTTTCTCTCATCACTTGCCGGCTGGCTCGGCACCTGTCCCACCAAGACCCCAAGCTGCCTGTGAGGTCCTGGGGGTCTTCACCACTCGTCCCCAGTCCTGCAGCGGCTCAGGGTCGGAGGTGATGGACTAACTGGCAGACTAGGTGTGGGCAGATGCTTGCTCGGCCCCTCGGAGTCCATGGTCGGAATCTCCAGGGAAGAAGAGGTCCCGGGTGTGTGTGCCACCTGCCGTGGTCAGCACTGCTCTGGCGCTCCCCGCAGTTTCTCACCTCCTGGCCCTGCTGAGACCCTGAAGGGCAGGTGTTGGGAGTTTGGTTTGGATCCTAGAGTTGAGCATGTTGGGTCTGGAAAGACGGTGGATTCTGCACACTTAAAGCCCAAGGCCCCCTCCCTTAAGGAGCAAACAGATCAGAGGTAGAGAGGAAAGAGCCTAAAGAGGTGTCTGACTACCGTGAACTGTTGACATTAGGACCCAGGGCTGCGAACTCGGGTTAAAGGTAGGGGAGGTTTTACTTTCATAGCGCTAGAAACCGTGTGCTGTTATTCCCAGGAAGTTTCCCATCAGACCCCCGTGTCTGCGGAAGTGTGTGCAGCTGTGTCCCCCAGCAGGCCTTGCCCTGGGCTTGGTGTTCTGGAAGGGGGGTGGGGTGGCACCTGGTAGGGGTCTGGGCCCAGCCTGGCTGTGTGGGGGTCTCACCACGAGGCAGGTTCTCTTTATGGTCATCCGATTCCTTGTCTGTGGAGGGAGAGGACGGGACCACAGGGTCATTCAGACGGTCTCCTGATCTTGGTCTGGCTCTACATGGTCGGATGTTAATTCCAGAAAGAAGGGCCTTTCTCTCTTGTCCCTCGCAGCTCCCTCAGCTGCCAGCCTTCCCTCCCTGTCCACCTGCAGCTGCCAGGCTTTTGGGAGGGGATGACAGAAGCTTCCCTGAGCCCCCAGATTGGCTGCCCCCCTGAACCCCAGGTGCCTCCTCTGTAAAATGAGGAGATGGACGGCAGGAGCTGCACAGACCTCGGTGTCTGGTTAGAGCCCTGGGAGGGCAGGTGGGCTGTCCTCCAAGTCCTGCTTGGCAGGCCCTGGCCCTCATACCTGAGGGGGTCAGAGCTGTGGGGAGCTGTGAGTTTGGGGCACCACAGTGAAGCTGGGTGAGCACCTCTGGGAGAGGAGGGAGCAAGCCTGAGGTGGGCACTAGTCAGCAGAGCAAAGCAGGGGTGGGTATGAGCAGAGGACAGGGCCAGACTGGACAGGAAGGACAGAAAGGCAAGATGTAGGCAGAGAGTATGACGGAGACCTCCCACCAAAGAGAGGGGGCCAGGGTGGAGTGGGGGGGAGGGGATGGCAATGTACAGGCAGACCCACAGTCCGCTGCCCTGGGTCAGCCATGGGCAGGGGAGCAGCCCTGCAGGCCTGGCTTTGCCTCCCGGCACTGGGCCTGTGGGTCAGAGTTCTCACGCTTGCCAGGCTGGGGCCCTTTGCCTTGTTGGGAATGTGTCACTGGCAGCAGGCCCTAAGGCTCCAGCAGGGAGGGACTCACTGAGCCATCCTGGGAGTGTGTCCCACATGCCACTCACACAAAAGCTCCTCACTTTCTTTCTCTGTTACTGTCTTCCAAGGCCAGGACGCCCTCTGTAGAAATGGCCAAATGCATTCGCGTACACAGTCACACAGAGGCACAGGGGGCAGGCACCACACCTGTGTGTGTCACACTGAAGGTACACACAGAGACATCTGCACACAGACGTGGCAGGGCATCTGCATCTCTGAAGCCTGCAGAGCGGCCAAGTCCTCCAGGTCTGGGCACCCATTCATAGTAACTTCTGGAGCTAGAACGAGCAGGCCTGTCCTGAGGCTCTGGCCAGGGCCACCTCCTCTGCAGGTCTCTGCCCCTAGCCCCACTTCCCAGCTTGGAGCTCCTTTGGTTGTACCCCTGCCTTGTTTAAAGTCTCCATCAAAGAATCCAAAACTCTGCCTTCCTGAGCTGTGCCTGGCTCCCAGTGCCACCTTCTCCATAGGAGCCAGGGCCCAAGCAGGGATCTAAGGCTGCTACCCCCTCTCCTGCCAGTAGGCAGCTCAGGGCTAGGTCAGAGACTGTTGGCGGGGGCAGGTGAAGATGCTGAGGTTGTCCTGCCCATGCGTGGGGCTGGAGCTTCCCTGGGCAGTGGATTGGTGCTGGTCACGGGCCCCAATGTGCACAATCAGGCTGAGTCATAAGAGACCCCCCCTGCCACAGCTTTCTAAGAGGATTCCATGGTGTGGTCCACACAGTGGGTGGGAGCTCCTTATTTGTGGGGGGTATTTAGGAGCCACTGGACAGGGCGTATGAATAGAAAAAATGGTGGCTTCAGGAAGGGGGTTCCCATGGCTTTGGGAACCGTGGCACTGTCATGGGTAAGGGGCCTATTGCACTGAACTCAGGAGAAGGTACAAAAGCAGGAGGAACCCAGGCGTACCCCCTCACCCCCAGCCCTACACAGAGGTAGTCAGAACACATAGGGGCAAATGCCAGCTCTGCCACCCATCCGCCCTGTGACCTTGGACAAGGATTGTTGCCTCCCTGTGCTTTAATTCCCTCAGATATTTCAAATAAACAAACAATAGTAATAATAATCCCCACCTCATGGGGCTATTGGAAAGATTAAATGAATTGATATTTGTAAAGTGTATCCAAAAGGTGATTGTCACATAAACATGCTATGTGAGCATTAGCTCCTGTGAGTTCAGCACTGTACCACCATATTGGGCATTTCTTATTTCCTTTCATCTATCCTTATCAAAACCCTGAGAGCTGGGTAGCTTCTTATTTTACAAATAAGGAAACTGAGGTTCTGAAGACAGCTAGAGTTCATCAAAGGTCACACATCAAGTTAATACCAGAGCCAGTCCCTTGACTGCAAGTCATCTGAGTAGACCTATTCTCCCTCTCATTTTCACCACCACCTGCATCACCATCATCACCACCATCACCACCAGTGTCACCACTACCTCCATCATCACCACCAGTGTCACCACTACCTCCGCCATCACCACCAGTGTCACCACTACCTCTGCCATCACCACCAGTGTCACCACTACCTCCACCATCACCACCAGTGTCACCACTACCTCCACCATCACCATCACTGCAACTATAACCATCACTACCACCACCACCATTACTATCACCATCATCACCACCACCATTATCACCATTATTTACTATTATCATCACCACCACCATCATTATTATAACCATTATCACCACCACCACCATCATCATCACAATCACCACCACTTCTACCAAGCTTCTCTGAGAAAAAAAAGGCAGCAGAATCTGATGGGGTCTGGGAGGACCAGACTTGAACAGAAGGTCTCTACTTACCCCTGAATGAAGGATAGACCAAGTGTGAGAGATTGAACTTCCCTGAGGCCTCCAAAGGTGCGCTCTTGAAGTAAGGGTAGACCAAGTATAAGAGATTGAACTTCCCTGAGAGCTCCAAAGGTGCCACTTCTCATTGGTGATCACCGGTCATGACAGTGTGTGCCCAGAAGGCAAGAGGGATTATGCAGTGGGAAGGACTCAACCCCTGTGGTTTGAGTAGAACTGGGTTTGAATCCTGCCTCTGCCACTTCCTGGAAGAGAAACCAGGAGTAGGCCTGGTATAAGGCCTTTGAGCCTTAGTCAATGTGTAAATCGGGAATAACAAAATCCTCAGGAAGGCTGTTGGGAGAATTGAATAATAAAATCCACTGGTGTGTGAGCTTCCTGAGGGCAGGGATTCTCTTCTGCTCCCTGTGGCCTCACGAGCATCTGGGCAGTGGTCATGCCCAGCAGGGGATAGACCCTCAGGACATTCTTGTTCTTGTCCTCACTCCTCCGTGATTAAAACTTTCCAAAAGAGCAGGAGTACCCTATGGTCCCTGTGGCACATTACCTCTCTCCCTGCCTGCCATTAGCCTGCGATCACACCCTAGGACCTTCATCCCTGTCCCCATCTGCTATGTGAATGTCTCCCACATCTACTCACTTAAAGTGTTTTCTGGGTCCCCAGGACCCTTGGTTGGCAGAAGGGTCATTCAGCCCAGCACTGGTCTTGCTGTTTCCCTTTTCACCTTAACCATCCACACAGCACTTGCTGTTGTGCAAAGATGGGAGATTTGGGCTGCCATTCTGGATCTTGATTATGCGCCTGTTACTTTGGGACAGTCGCTTCATCTTGTGAAACTCCATCTTCTGGGAAAATCAGAAGACCAATGCTATAGGAATATGCTGGGCGTATTGAATAGCATTCAGTAACTGATAATTCCTTTTCTTTGCTGAAACACCACTTTTAACCAAAATATTGGAAGGTATTGTTCAACACTGTTGAGCTCCTTGGAATCGTGAGCTTGTTGGTTTCAGGATGAACCAGGTAAAAGTCAGTCCACATCTGCCTCAGGCCACCCCCAATGTGGACACAGAGTCATTATCACGTCTCTAATGTCCTTGCTGAACATAATTTTTCAATCGTTGAAAGAGAGAGACTCTTGTGAAGCAAAGAGACCTTTGTGGAGGCTCTGGGGAGTAGGCGTGAAGATGTGTTTTCCTGTCATTTCTGCCCCTAAACTCCCCAGTCATTTGTTACTAGAGGACGTGTGGATGGACAATGCAGACCATCCCTGAAATTAGAGGCCTCCAGGCCCCTCTCCCCGTTCCTTCCTCCCCTTCTCAGGCTCTTTGACCTCGCTGTTGACCTCCCCACGTGACAATGTTGGAGACCCTGGGGCCTAGTGTGCTGGCCTCTTCTCCTCTCCCTGTCGCTGAAGGATCTCACCCGCTCCACAACAGCTTCCGCATTGAATCTGACATCTGTAAGTGGGCCTGTAGCTCTGGCTACCTCTGCAACATCCTCATTTTCCTTTCTGTGGGGCTCTGCGGTGGCCTCATTACTGGTCTGTCTCCCCTGGCCCTAGCACCACCAGGCCCTCCCTTGCAGCCTGTCAACCCCACCCCAGCCCTGAGCCCCCCTCATCTCACTGCTGCTCTTCCCTGTACTGACTATCCCCTGCTGTATGTCCACACTCCTCCCCACCACCCTGGTCTGGACCTCCCCGGGTTACTCTATTCTTTCCTGCCTATACCGTCACTTACCCCTCCTAGCCCAGTAGACACCCCACCCTTGCAGCCACCTGTGACCCCAGCTTCTCACCTACCCTGCCTCAGCATATCCTCTGCTGGCATCTCACATGTCTGGGAGACCTTAGCACCTCATTTGATCAATGTCCATCTTTTCCACTGGACGGCAGGTCCCTGAGGACAGGGAGTTGTCATTTTGCCCATTATTTTCCTTCCCAGGATCAGTTCAGGGCCAGGTGCATGGCAGGCATTCCATTCATTAAACATGGAGGGAAGGGAGGTTTGGTCCCAACACTCTGCTGTGTTCCATACCAAGGGCTCTGCTGCCCCTAGGGTCCCCTGAACCCCCATCTCCTCCTGCACTGTCCAGAAGACCTTTCCTCGCAGTCTTTGGTGACACCTGCTGGTGCCTGGTCTAAGGGCCATTCCCCAGGAGGGAAATGAGGTGGAGGGAACTATGGGACTGGGAGGTTAGAAATCAGAGCTGAGGGGTGCTCAGGGGAGGGCTATTTATGGCTCTCCTTGGGCAGTAGCTGCCATGGCCCCTTGCTGCTCCCTATCTTCAGTCACATCTGCCCTCACATGCCTGGGCAGAGAGGTCTCCTCATTGTCCTAGGCCATGAGGCTCCCCATGGCCTGGCGTCCTCCACTTTCCCTCCTCTGCTCCCTCCCCCCTCAGAGCTTGGCACCTACCCTTCCCACTCTTACCAGTTCCACTTCTGTGCTCTCAGCTCAGATCTCACTCTCCCTAGAGGCCTTCCCAGGGTCCATCCAGTGCCTTCCTCCCCTTGTGCCATAACATGGGCCAGATGCTTCTATGTGTTGGCCTCTGTATTGTTCCATGTTGCGCTCTGCCTTCCCCATCAGCACCACCAGGCAAGGAGCAGCTTGGCCTGTGTACTCACGGGCTGTGCCCACTCATACCAGCCATATGTTCCAGGTACCAGGCAGACCTCTGTTGGCTGAATGAATGAATCAATGAATGGGCACTTACTGTCCAGAACTTCCCATCCACCATCCCACTTGATCTTTAGGACAAGCGTGGGTGGGGGATAACATAAACTCTCATCTCTACTTTTAGGTTTGGAAACAGACACAGATGGGGTAATGGCGTGAGAGAGGTCTGTCTACTCCAGAGCTCCCTTCCATCAACATGGGACCCAGAGTTACTGTCGCTGGACTGGCCTGGTTTTAGTTTCTCTTCAAGCCAACACACAGCCCCTGTCTGTCTAGGAGAGGACATGGCCCTGGCAAGGTCCCCCCCCTGCCCCGGTCACCATTCCTTCCTTACACTGGCTCTTCCTGAGATGGGCACAGAGGGGAAGGACAGAAATGACCCTGGTCTTGGGAACCAGTGTTTGCAGCTGTCAGTGGGGCTAGGGGATTTTTCTTGCTAGCAATATTTTCTTTGCCAAATATTTTATCAGACTTCCTCTAAACACTTACATAAACACCCCCACAAAATACCCTGACCACACCCTCTTTCTACCCCAGAGGAGCTGGGAGATGTGGATGGACAAGCCAGGGGATCTGGAGCTCCTTGGAAGTTAGCTGTAGATCATACCCTTTGACTTAGAGGAGAAATGTAAGCCAAGAATCCCCAGGAAGTTCCAGAACAGGTGGTGGAGGTGGAACTGGGCATAAGAACCCAGTGCTGGGCCCCTGGGTCATCTCCTTTCCATCTTCTCACACGATCTACTTCCTTGACCTGAGATGTGGTCAATTATATTCCCTTTTTTTTGTAACCGGGAAGGCTACAGATTCACCTATAAATTATGGATAACTGTAGCTGCCTTGCAGGATCCTGGGCAGGATTAAATGAAAGCATGTGTGTGACTGTGACCCAGTGTATTCATTCAGTAGTTGGCTGTTGTTTATTACTTGTAATACCCAAGGAGCTTTCCAGTGCTGAGATGTGTGGATAGTGGTTGGGAGCTCAGATGCCCAAGTCTGACTTCCTTGGCTCTGTTCTCACCTCTGCCACTTGTTAGCTGTATGATGTTGGGTAGATTACTTAACCTCTCTGAGACTCAGCTTCCTCTCATGTAAACAAATGGATCCTATAGGTGCAGAGAGAGGAAGATCCTTGTATAAATCAAGACTGTTCAAAGGTCGGATGGGCTTCAGGAGGTGGCCAGCTGACCATCTGCTGGCATAGGCTTTGGAGGCAGACTTGAATCTGTATTGACCAGTGACCTTGGGCAGCCCTTGGAGAGGCTGCAGCGTGCAGTGAGGAGGACTGGGTCCCGGAGCCATCGTGCTGACTTTGCCTTTGCTAGCTGTGTGGCCTCGGGCAAGTGACTGACTTCTTCATGCCTTTCTTTCTACATCTGTAAATAACAGCGCCTACCCTGTGAAGTGGTGGTGAGGATTTGATTAAATGTGCTAATGTATTCAGCATGCGTGAAACAAAGTCTGGTGCACAGCAAGCCACCCACATGTGTCTGGTGGTCACAGAGATAACCACAGCCCCCCAGCAGAGCTGTGAAGAGCCTCAGAAGCCATCGCACACACGTTGGCTGAGTATCCAGACGCGTGGGCACTGGGTCCCTGGGAGCTGCAGCGATTGTAATGCTCATTAACTTCAGCCCCAGGGCCTTGTGGCTGACGCAGTGTCTGCTACCTCCCTAAAGTGGGGATGTGTGGCTGGTTCTCTGGCTGGCCTTGGCGCAGCAGAGGGACTGGGCCGTGTGTCTGCTGGGCATTTGATCTATTTCTCTCCTCCTCCGCCTCTTCCCCTGCCCACTTGGATGTCATACATCTTGTCTGTGGTCAGCTGCACTCATCGTGGCAGCCACGACAACGTGATGGATGAGCAGGGATTGTTTCCTGTCTGGTACCCAGCAGGGCTGTCTCAGCATCCTTCCCTGGCTTCTACTGGTCCTGCTGATCTCTTAGTCTGGGACCACCGTCTCTCATCCTACTTGCTAGATTCGAGTAGGTGTTTATTCAAATACAGACACTCCTCTCATCTGGTAAGTTTCTTCTCTCAGGCCCAGTTTTTACATCTGAGTGATAGGAACAAAATCTGCCTTCTAGGAGAGTTGTTACAGGTAAATCCAAAGCCAGGTAACAGGCACACAGGAATTGCAGGCACTTTCTTTTCCCAACTGGAAAAATTCTTGGTGGTAGGGCTTAGCTGTGTTCTGGAGACTGAACCCCGGGTGTGTCGGCACAGAGCAGAAGGACCTCGGAGACCAGCCTGTGCAAAACCTCCCCTTCCCCAAACAGGCAGACACACAGACCCCTTTTGCCATTTGGTAATAAGGACAAGTAAGGGGAAGTGTTTTCCAGAAAGTTTGCAGTAAATGCTGGTGTTTCCCTTGCGAACGGTAACTCTGATCAGTCAGTAGGCTACTGGTGAAATAGAACCCAGGCTGTGTGAGGAGTTATCTCTTTCCTTGGCAGAAGTCTAGAACATTCTACTTGCTTAAAGAGTGAAGAAAAATGACGGTGAAGGGTAGACAAGAAGTGAACTCCAAGAGGACAATGTCTTTGTAATCTGGAATGTTTGTTTTTGTATTCTCACACTTTGAAAAAGGAAAGCCAGCCAACCAACCAACCAAGAACAAATTGAATATTTATCGTGATTCTTGAGAATTCATCCTCTCCTCAATTCTAGAACTTCTTCCTGAGAAATCCATATTTGTTGGGATAGCGAGAGTAACTTGATCTGTCAGTGTTTCCTTTACCAGGAAAAAATACTGCACCGATTCCCAACCCCCTCATTCACTGTGCTCAGACGTCTGGAAGGGGGATCTGTTTCCCAGGTCTCTACCTCGGCTGTGCCAGGCAGACAGCTTGGAATGGACTCAATAAAAAACCCCAACTGACGTGGCTTGAACAAGGAGAAGGTTGCTTTTCCTAATCTTTTCACCCTTTCAACTCTTATGCTTTGGAGTTGCTGGTTCTAGAATTCCTGTACTTCTGATTCTCCTGGACAGTCTGGCAGACTTTATGGCCCACGTTCCGGGGAGAAAGAAGGGACAGGAAAGCTACCCACCCTATCCACCTGTCCATCCTTACATCAAGGAAACCAAAAGCCTTTTACGTTCCTCCCTTCCCCCATCCACAGCAAACTTCTTTTATTTGTTTCCTCATCAGGATCAGGGTCACGTCCCTCCCTAGTTGTAAGAGAATCTAGAAAGGTAGGGAACAGAATAACCACCCCTGGCTGAAACCAACCAGCCACAGATTTTTTCTTGTGTTGAAAACTGCCCTTCTGAATTCAAGTGGCATTTCTTTAGCAAGGAAGAAGTGGGAGGTAGATTAAGCTGGCAGCTAATGGTGTCTGCCACACCTCCAGGGCAGGAGCCCAGGAGTCCATGGGTCCATCAAAGTTATGATGGACCCCATGCCTGGAAGGCTCCCCAACCCGCTGTCTGGGGTTGCTTCTCAGTTCTGGTCAATATGAACTGAAGACCTGCTGTAGGCTTAGGGCTGGGAAGACAGTGGCCAAAGGGGAGTGAGCTGAGGTCCAGCCAGATCTGAGGACTCCTACTTCCTAGAGCAGCGATTCTCAACCTATGGGTTACAAACCACAGGAACTGTATTAAAGGCTTGTGGCATTAGAAAGGTTCAGAACCACTGCCCTAGAGAGAGAGACATACCCATCTATGAGGAGGGGCTCCATAGTCAGACTGGGATGAATGGAAACAGACCTTGGGGTTGGAGAAGGATGAGCAGAGTCTCTAAGATTGAGGAGGAAGCCCTGGGGAGCAAGGAGGTACGTGATGTCACAACGCTCTGACACTTTCTGGCACTGATGTATTTGGAATCTGTGCATGTAGCCAGCCCAGGAGGCCCTTGAAGGCAAGGACTGTGACTTTATCTGTTATCTATTTCTAAGACTCAAAAGTAGCTTAAAGCTTGGAACATATGTGAAGCTCAGAATAAAAGGGTGAATGCAGAAATAACAGATTATTATCCAAGATGAGGAGTGGTCCCAGCCAAAAGGGACTGGAACGTGGCTTCTAGTTACAGGCTGAGAGAAGCTTCGGTCGCTTCTCCCACCTCTCTGCCAAACATGTGAGCACCGAGGGCCCCAAAGTCCCTGGGAAGTCTGTCTGGAAGGTCTATTTCAGAAGCCATTTGCCTTGACGTGACCAAGTCAACTATAAATTACTCTTTGAGCCTCTAGAATGGATGAAGCATAGTGATGGTGCCCTAAGGGAATTTGCAGTTGTTCTGGAAAAGATTTCCTAAAGTGGTTTGGGCAAGTTCCGCCATCTTCTAGAAGAGTCTCCATCTTTTCTGTCTTCATGTCCTCCGTTTGGGATATTTGCAGAGACTTGACTCAATGTGGCAGCCTCCTCTGACCTCTGGCCATCAACCTCCTGAGATTTGCTCGTAATCGAGGATAGACGGAACCTTCTGAGTCAACTCATTTTAAATTTTAAACTCATTAAAATGACACACAGTCCCTAGCCTGTCTCTCTGGCAGCCGGCCACTATTAAGGCACTTGATCATTACCCCGCAGCTGCCGCTGGCCTGGGTGGAGCTGTCTGAATGTCGCGCCGGGCTGCAGCCTCTCACACATGCATTCCCAGACAGCACGGAGCTATTTCCAAAATAACCCCATCTGCGGGGCTTGTCAGACCTGGGGGTGCTGCTTAGGATAAATGTTAAAAATACCTCCTCCCAAGGTCAGGAGAGATCTCACGTGCTCCTCTCACTGCTGGTGGAACACACATGCACACGGAATTGATGGGGTGCTGGGACTGCCTAGTAGTGTGTAATTATGATAAGGGTGCATGGCAGCCAAAGTGGGGCACGACGAGGCTGAGGTGCAGGGGGGCAGTGAGCTGCCTCAAGTGCCACATTTATGGGGATGCAGTAGCTGCTTAGCCTGGCCCCCATTACTGTGGATTTCATCTTGCCCCTGTGACACGTGTGTGTGTGTTGAGGTCTCCTGTGCCATAGGTGCCCACGACACAGAGATGGAGAGACATCTCTAAGCCACCGAGCTAGTCGGTGTGGAGCAGGCTAGGCCCCTGCACGTTAAAACTCAGTATTGCCTAGAGTTTGGACTTGACTTTACAAATGCAAATAATGTAATCTAACCCAAAATTAAACACAAATTAAACACAGATTCTGTTAGTGCCCTCCCCAGGGTCAGTAGAGGGACTCAGTGGGCTCATCTTTCTTCCAATGTTTTTAAAGTGAGGATCCATGAAGACTTCGGGTCACACTTTTGTGTAACTGAGGAGTTTTACTTCTCCTGGAGTTTGCATTCTCCTGGAATTGTGCCTGAAGCTCCGTAAGGTGACACAGGAGATGTCTTCTGCCCCTGCACACAGTTCTTCTCCGTTGATACCTGGTAACTTGGAGTTTTCACACACACACATTCACCTTCACATGTGAGGTCCCTTCTGCCTACGTCGCCTTTGGTCTTTTGTCTGTTTGGCTAAATCCCTCCGGTCCTTTAAAGAGGAGGCTTTTCAGGCAAGCGGCCCTCTCCTCCTGGGCTAGTTAGGTGCCCCGAGGCCCCAGCAGCTGGCTCAGATGTCCATCCTCACAACACTGTGTGAATCACATGATTCTTGTGTAGTTAGGTACCCTGAGGCCCCCAGCAGCTGGCGCAAATGTGCATCCTCATGACACTGTATGAATAGCATGATTTGTGTGTCTGGCTTCCTCTCCCAGATGAGGCTGTGAGTTCATTGCAGGGAACAGACCTTGTTCATATTTCACCCCCAGGACAGAGCAAAGTATTTGTAGAATCGATGCTTAAAAGTACATGAGACCATGAAAGCGTGAGTGAGTGCGGGGCAGCTCGTGGCTCCTGTGTCAGCTGCAGGCCGTGCCCCTTACCTGCGGTGGGTGGGGAGGGTCCCTTTGCTGTCGTGTGTCACTGGGGGTTGGTGCACACATTTTCTCATCCTTATCTTTCCTCTTCTCTTTCTCAGACGTGCTCTGCCCTAGCGTCCGTGTGGAAGGGGATCGCTTTAAGTACACCAATGGGGCGACCAAGGAAATCACAGGTAAGAGAGACGCTTGCTGTGGTGTACTAATCGCTGTTGCGTGCAGGACCCCAATAGATTCCGGGGTGGCCTTGCTGACCCCTTTTCACTCTTATCTTTCACCAAAGGCCCAACAGAGTGGCTTGAACTGGGCTGGTGGCCACTCTCCTCGGAGTGCCTCTCACAGCAGGGAACATTCCTATCTATCTGGCATGCCCCGGACCTCCGTGTTCCGTGTAGGAGCCACGCTCTCACATGCAGGAATGAATGAGTTTGTAAAGGAGGTGGTGAGTGAGTAAGAGATGATTGGCAAAGTGAGCAAGAGTGAATGACTAAATGTGTTTTGGAGAGAGAGGATCAGAGCTATAAATACTGTAGCGAATCAGTGGGTGAGCAAACAGAGACACAGGGCTGCACACCCAGCTGCAGGAGGGAGCACCTCAAAACCTCCTCCCAGGCTGTCTGGCCTTGGCCGAGAGCCGCGCTGCCACAGTGAGTCAGGGTGGCCCAGCATGCTGGTAGCCCTGTGCAGCAACGTGGGCCTCTCGGAGGCCAGGTGTCCAGCTAAGCACTTCCTCTGGGATCTCAGGGAAGTTGTCTTCCCTCCCACATCCAGCAAGGCAGCCACTCTGCCCTGCTGGTCCGTCACCCTCCCTTGGTCCTCACTGTCTTCAGTGGCACATCCATTCCACAGCCACACGGCAGTTAGCCAGGGGAGGTCGGGACTCCCCTGAACTGTGCAGGTGGCCACTCTCCTTCACAGGGAGGTTTGGCGGGCCCTGCCAGTGCCCTGCCTGCATCCCAGGGCCCTTGCGTGTCAGTGTGCCCTACTGACTTGAGGATGCCAGCGTCTGCCTCTTTGTGCCAGAGGGAACTTTCTAGAATGGTGGAGGTTCCCTGGCTTCTTCCAGGGACCAGCTTCCTGCCATACTCTATCAGCTCCTTTCCCTGCCTCCTCTGTCTCCCCCGTCTCCATCAGGCTCCTCTTAAACAACCTCTTAGCTCTTTCAGGGTAGCACCAGCAGAGGCAGCCTCATTTACCTGTCTCTCCAGGCAGGGTGTGTGATGTGCACGTGATGTTCAGTTATCAGGCTTGCTTTGGGCGATGTGTGAGATACGGTGACGTGACTTCCACCTCCTTCACCTTGTTAACTTGGCCATCTTAAGACAAGTGGATGCACAGCGGGGCCACTTGCCCTCGCTGCAGGACTGCTGGGCAGCTCCACCTAGAGGTGCCTGCATTTGCCTTGGTCACCCCAGCAAAGCTCTGGCTCCTGGTTAATCTTTGCTCATTGCTGAGCTCAGGTGTGCTTGGCCAGCTCTGCCCTAGACACCTCCCACAATGTCCCTTTTCCAAGATGTGCTGCAGATACTGCAGTGGCCGTGTGAGCCACGAGTCCTTCCAAGCAGTAACTTCTAGTCACTTGTTACTAAAAACATACGTCCGAGGGAGGGGACCTGGGGCAATAACGCCATCCAGCAGTAGTCAGAGTAGTGTGAGTGCTTCCTGAGCTCTCTCTGGAGGCCCAGCAGGGCTCCTGCGTCCCCCCAGTTAACCCCACAGCACATCCTAAGCTGCGCCTGTGCACATTTTATTTACAGCTGGGGAAACAGGTTCAGAGGGAGCAGGTCAGCTGCCTGAGTTTGTGGCAGGAGTCAGGGTTGCTATCCAGATAGTCATTCATCAAGCCCACATTTATAAACATCTGCCAGCCTTGGTGTTCGAGCTGTGTGATGTTTATTATAAGGTGACTGATTCAGCAGAGTGAAGAAAGAAAGTCATGTTTGTCCTAAAACTTAGGCATGCTGACCCCAACCATCAAAAGTGAGTGTCCTTTCCTGCCATAAGAAGGCAAGAATATGGAGATCTAGAACTCTGCCCTGTAGACTGGCCACCCCAGACTGACAGCCAAAGAGAGGGGACACAGCACTGTGGTGGTTGTGGTGTCCAATTGGTGGAAGGCAGAGGTGATTTTTAAAAAGCTTCTCTCCCTTTGCTGCTGCTGAGTCCACCTAGCCTAACATTATCTGTCCTCTGGAAGGCTGCACCATCCCTATAACCAGAATGCAGTCCCTAGCACTGGCCTGTCACCTCCCTTCACCAAGAGCTATCTTTCTTCACCCCAGGATGCTTGGCTCTCTGATAGTCCCTGCCCCTTAGCCCTGCCTCTTCTGCTCCAGCTTGTTCACGGGCCTATAGGAATGCCCACCCGCTCCCCAAAGAGTGATGGTCCCCTTGACTGATGACACTTCCTCTTGTTGGTGTGCCTTGTTCCCATGGTGAACTCCTACTCATCCCTCAAAGCCCAACACAATCAGCTCCAAGAAATCACTTTAGGCTTCAAGAGAGCATTAGTTGCTCTTTTTAAAATTTTATTCTATCCTGAGAACTGCAGTCTGAGGTTATCATCATTATTTTTTCCCCTGTCTGTAAGTACATGAAGTATTTGAGGGCAGGACCTGCTCTTACTTGGGCATTCTGTGTGCCTTGAGGGCAGAGGACCGTGCTTGTCTCAATAAACCTGTGTTGCATGAATGAATGAGTATATAGATGAAATGAATGAAGGTGAGGAGCAGGAATCAAAGCCTGGACATGTAAACAAATGGACAGATAAAAAAATGAAAGGGAGGAAGGAAGGAAAAGAGGAAGGGAGGGAGAGAGCAGACACATGAGCAAATGTGTCTGCCTACGTTTTCTGCAGCTCAGAATGAGCCTGCCGTTTCTTGTCATTCTAGAGACTAAATAGCAGTGAGCATCTGTTGTACTTAAGAGTAATTGATTGTGGTTGGGAAGATTCAGAAAGGGTGTGTGTGAGCGAGTATGCATGTGTGTGCATGTGTGTGCATTTGTGAACATGTATGTGTGGACATGCATTGTGAGGGTGCATTGTGAGCATACGTGTGTGTTTATACACATGTGAATATGCAGAACCGTGGACGTGGTCTTAGCCATGGCTCACGTGGAGGGTTCTGCTGCAGTCTGGTGGGACCCTCTATCATGAATCCAGCTAGTGGGGTCCTGCAGCTTCCTTTCCCCTCCCCTCCATGGAGTGTCCCGTGCCAGGTGGGCCCTGCCAGAGACCCTGTCTGCACTCTGAGTGCACAGAGAACCTCCTTTATCTGCTCTAATTATAACCAGACCTGGAAAAACCATTCCCAGCTCTGTTGAGGCTGCAGGGGGCGTTAGGCAGAGATGAAGCCTCAGACTTGCCACTTCAAATGTGATGGGGGAATCAAAGCAGCTTTTGTGTTCTGGAAACAAACAATCAAACTACACTTCACAAAAGCATCATCTCCAGATTTTGCCTTAAGATTCTGGCTACTTTTAGCCTTAGCTGTGATGATGAGGACGGGGACAGAAGAGGTATGGGCTATGGGAGGTAGGTCTTAGCTGGCCCTGAGGCTCAGTGGTCTGGTGGCCTTGGGTCAGTCTCCTGACATCTCTGAACCTCAGTTTCTCCACCTATGTGACAGTGGATACCACAGAAGTTCTCCAAGGACCCTCTCTGCTCTAATAACCAATTGTTCTGCAAAGTCTAGTGACTAAAAGTGTCAGCTTTCCTGGGAAGTTAGCTATTTAATACATAAAGAATGTTAGACAGGGCACAGGTCTCAAATCTGACCACAGACATTCTGTATTTCTCTCTCGCCCAGGCCCCCACATCCAGATAATCACTGAGTCATGCCCACAGCACTTCCTAAATAGCTCTCCAACCCAAGTCCCTCCAGCCCTCCTCTCCACTGCCCAGCTCAGCAGGCCTCCTCCTCAGTGGGCTCCCCACTCCTCTGTCCTGCTGCCAGAATGACCTTGGAAAACAAACCAGATGTTGTCACTACCCTACTTTAATGCCCTCCATGGCTCTAGGTTGCCTGAAGAAAGAAATAAAAACTGCTCCCATGGCTGGCAGGGCCTGCTCTGCCCATGCCAGGGTGACCTCGCTATGGGTCCTGACATCCCCAGCTGGCCCCATCTGTTTCTTGTTGGTGTCTGAGCAGCCACTAGATATCTAATACCTTGGAAACTATAAGGGGGGAGGTGAATTGCTTCCTTCTGTCCTTCCCTCCTGCAAACAATGCCTCAAGTAGGAACAACAAAGCACCAGACTTTTTAAAGACAGAAAAATAAATCAGATCTGGTCCCTTTCCTCAAAGAACTCAGTGTCTAATGCAATTGACGGACCCCTGAACAGATAAGCTCCTGCATCTCACCCAGACCTGCTAAAGACGTAGGAGGAACGGCCTTTGTCCTGGCAGAGGAGGACAGGCCACAGCCAGCGAGTGCTGGGCCACCCCTGCAGTGCCACGCGGCCCCCCCGACTGGGGGTGCATGAGGTGCAGCCTCTCAGCTCAGCAGCGATCACACCAGCCCTGCATCACAGTCCCTCCACCTCGGGAACATTCTCCATTCCTTTCTCAGCCATTATTTATTTTGGGCCATTCATCTTTTCTTTCAGTGCCCTTTGCTGCCGCCTGGTTAATTCCTTGGCGTTCAAATTTTTGTTGGGTTCAAAAAAGAAATTGTTTTTATTCACTGAAACCAAAATAAAAATGAAACCAGAAAGTAGAGCGTGTGTTTGCTTTTTAAAAACTATTTTGTTTTGTTCTAATTCTCCCACATATGAAAGGTTAGGTGAAACCCAGAATGAGGTGACCAGGACCAGGCCCCCACTGCGGTTCCTGGTCCTGACTTGGCACAGGGTGGCGTTGGGCACATGTCCCCCAGATTCTGGATTCCCTCGCTGGCTCTCACAGTGAGCAGGTGCCTTCTCTGAACAACTCACCATGTCTTGTGTGTGTCCTGGGCCCAACACAGAGGGCCAAGTGGGTGCTGCTGTCCCTTTTGTGCAGATGAGGGAAGGAGCATAAGGAGGTGAAACACTGTGCCCAAGCCTCGGAGGTGCTGTGTCTGAGAACAGGGACCCCGGCGTGCCCTCTGCCTGGCTCTCCTCTCTCTGGGCCATGCCCGCTTCACTCCTTAATTAACTGAAGGCTTTTCAGGGGCTGCACGCACATGCAGGATGCCTGACCAAGAACACAGAGGACGCGGTGTCAGCGCCCTCCACACCTTCCTCTGGAGTTCGGTCTAAGCCGTACCTCCCGTTACTCTGCTGCTAATGTTTCTCCTGGATGTGTTTGTGCCCGGTCAGGGTGGGCAGGCAGCCTGAGCAGGGATGTGTTTTCCTTTGTCTCTCAGGCTCTTCCTCTACCAGACTCACAGCCACCTCTTCTCTTTGGACAGGGTTTGACCTGATGGATTTGTTCAGCGTGAAGGAAATCTTGGGGAACAGAGAGAACGGAGAGCAGAGTTCCTACGTAAGGATGGGATCCTTCCCCGTGGTGCAGAGAACAGAGTGAGTGGTCACTTCTCCCTCCGACTTGTCCAGGACGCGTTGCGAAAGGGCAGGGAAGGGGCCCAGTCACACTCTGGACACCCGGCAGGTCTCTGACCTACTGAGGGGCTGGTAAGGTCACCCCAACATGAAGCAGCAGAACTACTGAGCCAGGAAGGCAACCTGTTGTTTATTAGCACTAACTTGGTTAGTTCCCAGGCCCTTCGGGTCCATAGCTCCTTCCAGATCTGGCATCAGTCACTCATTCATGCCCACATTTATCTGTTAGTTCACTGACTAGCAAACACCGACCGCTATCAGCAGGCCGAGCCCACCGTGGACCGGCCCCCACCACTGGTAGGCGAGGCACCTGCAGGGTCATGCAATGGTTTTGGCCCTTGGAAACCCAGTTTTGCTGCAGACTGGGCGCCTGGCCTGACATACATTATTGAATGTCTTGGGGCCTGAGTTTTCTCATGTTTTCAACCCAGAATGAAATGTCCTCCCTTGCAACATTGTTAAGAGGACGTGATGTGAGGATTTGTCCAGTGTCTGGCACTTACTGGGCCTCCAGTCAAGGGCTAAAGATGGAGGCTAAACAAATGCTCTGTGCTTCCACCATGGGCAGGCAGGTCTGCTGAAAACGAAAAGGATACTGCGCCAGGCCACCTCTCCCTCGTCTTAGTTAAGGCTCTCTAGTTGCTTACAAACATTCTTATACTAGAGGGTCGAAGGGAAAGGCTCCCGGTGTGGCCAGCCCCGTCCTGCCTTGGTCTGTGGGCTCCTCCCCAGACCTCCCCACCTACCTCCTCTGACTCTTTCCCCCATAAGGAGTTTGTTATGTTCTCCCCTCTACCTGGGACAGCTGTCTGCTCATCCTTCAAAGTATGCTGTGCTGTCATGGATGCCTTCCCCTTCCCATGCTCCTCACAACTTGTACTCTGCACAAAGCGTGGCAGTGCTGAAGCTGCTGATCAGTTGTGCAATTACTTCTGTCATCCTTGGTCCATGAGGAGCTCCAGCAAGGAGCTAAGCTTTGGTTTTGCTGCAGTCTCAGCCCTGAACTGAGCCCCCCTTGGAGTAGATTATTAAGTATTTGCTAAATAACCAGCCCGTAATGAGGTAAAATGCTCTGTTAGATACCAGCCTGGCAGAGGTGGGCTTTGAGTGATAGGTCTCAGATTTGGAATGTTGCATGTGTGAAATCTTTTGTCATTAATTCGGTCACCGTTCTCTTGAGTGCCAGCCACGCAACAGGCATTCTGTCAGACTCTGATGTCATCTCATCCGTGGTTCCCAGTGCCAAGGTTTGATGAGATTTTACAGAAGAAATGAGACAAGTCACTTTGTCTCTTGAGTCCCATTTGAAGAGAACGGTGGCTGACAACTCACTCTCAAAAGAGTCACGTCTTCGAGACTGTGAGTGAGGCTTCCTCTCTGCAGAGACATGCAGATGCTACTAATCAACAGAGAAGTTGGCACCATGGACGTCACTTAGGGGCAGGCAAGGAAGGACGGAGTCTGGCTCCACTCAGCTTCTCTCCCTCTTGCTTCCTCAACCTAACATGCCCAATTAGCACCACTTATAAGAGAAAAAGTTGCAGGCAACTCCACTGTAAGGAAAACTAAAAAGGAGAGAGAGAATAAAAAGCGGGCAAGGAAGCAGAAGTGACAGAGTCCCATGAAGGGCTCACAGAGGACCGTCCCCTGTGCTCAGGGTGTGTCCTTCTAATGAGACTGGGTCAAGCAGCAAAGTTGCTTATGTGACACCGTGTGAGCACAGGCTGGACACTGTTTCCAGGGATGGACTTGGGCTCCTGTCATGCTGCTGAGTGTTCTGAGGGGCTTCTGTCTGGTTTCATGTTTGTCTTAATGGCAGAAAACCCAAGACAAAATCAGACCAGCAAGGCGCTGACATTTCAAGAAGGAACATTTTCTTTTAATTTCTAACACTTTGAAATGTATACATACGTACCTAACTTGAACTTGCAAGCTAATTTTTTTCACAATGAAAAGGCATCTGACTTTCAATATTTGTATTCTTCCTCACTCGTTTAACATTTAAAGGGCATTTAATGAACTTCATCTAATTCACCTGTCACTATATTGTGAGCGGTATGATCCTTCTCATTTATCTGGTCCTGCATTTGAGACTCAGAATGGGCCAGTAACTTGCTCAACATCTCAGAGCTTGGAGGAAGCAGAAGTTGGCCTCAAACTCAGGTCCTCTCTGTCCCTTTCACTACTGTCTCATCCTCTGCAGCATTATTTCTGGAAAAGGGGTGAATTGAGCAATTTTCTTCCTTTGGGCATTCTCTGCTAATGACCTTTCCCCCTTGATTATAATGGCTGATATATATATATATATATATGTTTATATGGGTGTGTATATGTGTATATAAAAGGTAGATAAATCTATTTCCTAAGAAAAAGTCTTTAGGAGAATAAAAACATCACTAGCAAAGAAAAATCTGTATCTTAGGATACACACGCAAATGCACAACATGTTGTACTTGTGTATTTCAAAGATCCAAAGACGAATTTGTCTGCAGAACAACAGCATCCAAAACAGTAGCGTGGTTAGGAGATAGGGAAACAGTGAAATGAAGTCTCAACGGTGGCTCTGAGGCTTGTGTGTGTAGACTTCCTGGGAAGATCCCGTCTCCCTCCCAGGCAGGCTGTCACCTGGGATGCCTGTGAACCCTGAGCTCTGTTCCACTGCCTGAGTGTGACCTGGAGTGAAATCCCAGCTGGGCGAGTGACTTTGAACACCCAGGCCATCACCTCCCAGCTTGTGTCTGTGAACTGAGAGTGACTTTGAACCCCCAGGCCATCACCTCCCAGCTTGGGTCTGTGAACTGAGAGTCTGAAAGGACCAGTCTTTGCTCACAGTATCTTTAGCCAAATGAAGATCCCCGAGGGTCTGAGAACCAGGAACTCAGACACCACCCACTTCCCCTCCTTGCTATCTGGCCAGATCCATCCACACCCTCCAACAGCTAAGTAAGTGCCAGGCACTCTCAGGAGCTCCTCACCCCCGCCCTGGGGGCAGGAGGTGTCTCCAGGTGGGAGGCAGCAGAGTTAAGGTGCGGTCAGCCTAGAATGCACCCAGAAGGGAGACAGTGGTCCTGCACAGGAGGAACTCACAATTTCAATTACTGAATTTGGGAGAGAACAGGCAGTTCCAGGACTAGCTGGGGCAGAGCAGCAGGGGGCTGAGTTTGCTGCTGGTGAGGGGCTTGGTGGAGACAACAGAATGTCTACCTGTCGTGACGAAGTGCCACAAGCTGTGGCCTGTAAGGAACAGAAGTTCTCGCATTCTGGAGGCTACAAGTCTACGATCCAGATCCTTGCATTTTCCAGCCTTTCTCTGTCACCTCACGTGGTGCAAGGGGTGAGCAAGCTCTGTGGGGTCTTCTTTATAAGGACACTAATGCCCTTCACTTGCACTCTGCCCTCGTGATGTCATCACCTCCCAAAGGCCCCACCTCCTAACACCCTCATCTTAGGGGTTAGGATTTCAACATGTGGGTTTTGGGGGACCTAGATGTTGAGACTGCAGTGTCCTGGCACATGGGGCAGGTTTTGGGGGACATAGACATTCAGACTGCAGTGTCCCGGCACATGGGGCAGGTTTTGGGGGACACAGACATTCAGACTGCAGTGTCCTGGCACATGGGGCAGGGACTGAGTGGGATAAAGTCCCAGCAGGTCAGTCTTAGAGAGGAGAAACAGGGCCCAGGGAGGGGAGGCGGGAGGCTGGGCTGCATTTGGCCCGTGGACTGGGCCAGCATTTCCTGTTGAGCTCGCAGGTCTCAGAGGTGCTGGAGAGATGGACACTGATGCACACCTGTGGGGGTGCTTTGGAGGTGGGGGTGGGTGCAGGGAGACCATGAAGGGGTCATGGATATGGTCTACCGAGGGTCACTTTGTGGTCCTGCCCCCTGGAGAAGCCAACAGAGGTGGGCCTAGGAGGTGGGTTGTAGACGTGTTCAGGAGGTCGAACTGGTACCACGTGGTGACCGGGGTTTCCCTTGCCGGCTCCTGCTCTCAGCACTAAGCCTGCTGTGTCTGTGTTTCTCCAGGGACGTGTTCCCCCAGGGTTTGCCTGATGAGTACGCCTTCGTCACAACCTTCCGGTTCAGGAAAGCATCTCGGAAGGAAGACTGGTACATCTGGCAGGTCATCGACCAGTACGGCATCCCACAGGTGTGGGCAGCTCTGTTCCCTCCCCCCTCATCTCCCCCCCCCCCCCCCCCGTGTGTTTGTCCGGGCTGGAGACGCGGTACATGGAGGCCCAGAGAACCTGCAGTTTCCTTATGAACAAAGCCCTGGGTCCTGTCCTCACCCACCTCGGGGTGTTTCAGCTTTCAGTAGAGAGTAGAGTCACTCTCCAGCAGCACATAGGCCAGTGAGAAGGATGAACCTGGACATTAGAACCATCCGTATAGTCTGATCCCTTGAGGGGAAACCAACACTATTTTTTATTCTCTGCCAAATCCTGATCCCCTGATCTCAGACGTCATGGTCCAACCATATCCTTGTCCTCTCCTGGAAAAATGAACCATGTGAAGACATGGCTCACCTTCTGCTGGGAGACCCTGTCTACATTTTCACCCTGTGCTTGAAATAAAATGAAAATGTGCTCAAGCAGCTGGATGCCAGCAGCCATGTTCACGGACTAGCCTTTAAGAGACTCTCCTTCCAAACAGCCCGCCCATTGTCCTGGGGAAGCCAGGCCCTCGACTTGCTGTTCACACATGTGCTCCTGGTGTGAGCTAAGGATTGTGCTGAGTGCTTCACAAAACCCTCTGCATGGAAATGGCCACAGGGAGGCTAAGAAATTTGCCTCAGTTTTTACAGGTAATAGGGGCAGGAGTTGAGATTTGAACCCAGGCAGTCGGGCTGCTGCATCTGTGCTCTTAGCCACAGGCTTAGCTGCCTCCTGTCCCAAGCCTGTCCTGGTCAGTTGGTCCTGCTGAAAGACTTTTCCATAGTGTCGCTGGTCGCACAGAGACATGGGGATGCTCTCAGGCCTGAGTGCTGAGAGGTCTGGTTTCCTCAGAGTAGGAGGCTGGTGGGAGGAGCAGGGTTTCTTGTCCGGAGGCTGCTTTTCTGAACTTCAGGCAGCTCCTGGCACTCCTGTCCAGCCCATCTCCACTCCCATGGACTCGCTGCTCCAGTTTCTTGGAGTCCAGGGGAGGCCTGGGCATATGCAGCAACATTCTTGTGGATGAGCACCCACCTCCCATCTGGGCCTCTTCCCTCCTGGCCTTCACAGGGCTGTGTGTGCTTCTGGCTGCTATGTCCCCATCCTCCACGCTCTGGCAGAACAAGCTGTGGGTTCAAATGCCACAGAGCTGGGCAGAGTCTGCCTTGAACCACAAGGCACAGAGCCCCCCAACAATTCACTTCTGTCAAACTTGGCGGAGTCAGACTTGCCCGTGATGGTCACTTCCACGCCTTGGAGAAATGCTGGCTCGTGTTTCTATGCAAGAGAAAAGGGATAAAGGCCTGCAGGAGGACGGTCTGCCCGCAGAGGAGTGGCGTCATGGACACACACCATGTTGGTCATCATGGCTCTGCAGATAGAAACATCGTGTACACATAGAGACACTCCTGACTTTTCATTTGCTATGTGCCACCACGCATTTGTCATTTGGAAAAACTGAGGGACATATATTCATTTAAGATACGACAAAGGGATGGAAGGAGGCTGGCGTGGGTGAAGCACAGGGTATGTGTATTTGTGTACAGGTAGTTAGCGATGAGGTTCTGGAGGTGGAAGGCAGAGGATTCCATAAAGCCTTGTAGTCCAGGGCGGGGGATCTTTGTTGGAGAACAGCCTCCAGGGAGGGGCCTAGGCCTAGAAACTGGAGAGCTAACGAGGGGAAGAGGGCAGTAGCCTGAGCGGTAATAGTGACCTTGTTGGAGCAGTCAGACTCAGGATGCATTTTGTAAGTAGAACCAACAAGTCTGGGTGATAGATACGAGGTGCCTCCCCTGAGGCTGCCCAGCTGAACGCAGACTTTACAAGGCTCCCTCACTCTACATCGTGCTAGAGACAGAAACAGTGAAGACAAAGCGTGTCCCCAGGAAGCTCCAAAGGGGGTTCATGGACACATGCCTCAAACACGTGAAAGCTTCTTAGGAAAGAGAAGACCATGTTTAATCTTCAAAGTATTAGACTGTGTGTGTTAGAATTATTAGTTTACTAGACGGGGGTTCATAGTTTTCTACTTTTTTACCTTACCCATAGGATAAAAGCAGGTGATACAATTAAAATTAGACCCTAAGTCTCCCTTGGCTGTTTTGAAGCCACGAGGAAAAGAGAAACCCAGACCCGGCTTGTGTTCTAAATCCTGGGGTTAATTCCCTGTGTGGACGCCTTCCTTCAGCCTCCAGGACTCTCATTCATTTGTTCAGGACCTGTGTGCCGAGTGCCACTACCTGCCATGTGGTGCTCTGGCCACTGGGATTGCAGAGATGAAGGAGAGACAAGTGCACGTCTAAAACAGCGGGGCAGGGCAGACTGAATAGGTGCACAGAAGAAGCCACCCAGGGCACTTCACAGACTGATTCTGCATGATGACAGAAAGTCCATGAACCCCCATGCTGGGGATGTGAGAACAAATGATCTGGTGAGAACCCAGTTACATGTGCTCATCAGGAAAGGCTTCACTGCCATGATGTCTTTGAACTGACTTGCTAAATTGACTATTACCAATGCTTAGAACAGTGCCTGGGGTGTCAGAAGTACTGTATCAGCGTTTTACATGTATATTAATTCATTTAATCCTCCTATCAAGTCTATGATGTAGGCACTACTTTTGGACTCATTTTACAAATGAGGGAACAGTACAGAGAGGTTAAGTAACTTTCCCCAGGTCACACAGCTCGAAGTTGATTTACTGGTTTGGGTGTGGGCAGATAACAGCCAGCCCACAGGGCTCTAACTTTTGCAGTGTTTTAATGATACGGGTCAGGGGAGCTGATATGGTTCAGGAGTAAGGGGGTAAGAAAACTGACGAAGAATGTGGAGGCATTCCAGGATGAGCAGCAGCAGGAAGCCACCCCAGGCCTGGGCAGGCTGGGGGCCGGGGAGAATGTTGGTGTTCATGGGACGACGGTGGGTTCTGGGGTCACGGAGGAGAGAGCACTCCAAACAGCCACAGCCCTCGGAGGGAATATGGCCCCTGGAACCTCTGGGAAGCCAGGAGGGGTGAGAGGATAAAGGCCCCATCTGTGCATCTTCTACATTTTGGTCTCCATTCCCATGGGCCAAACTCAAGTGGAACCCAAAGGGCCCTAGAGTCAAGGTGAAGAGTCCTAAAACCAGGCTCTGGGAGCAGGGAGCGGCAGGGAAGGGTGGAGCATGTACAGGAGGGCAAGTGAGATGGAGCCTGGACGTACTCATTCATTCAGCAGGAAAGACTCATTGTCTGCCTGTCCCATTGTGCCTCCTGCCCTTGGGCACCGGTAGATGTCCGCATTGCCCTCCCTTGTGTTCCTGACATGGATAGGTGGTGTATCCGTCCCGTAGGATGTCTGTGAATAATGTGGATGAACACGTTTATTCATTGATTTTTTAAAAAGCAACCAGAAGTAACACTTTCCCCAGAATTTTTCCTGTGCCACAGGCATTTTGGAAGGGCTGAGTGGTGTCCCCACTGACCCACACAAATACGGCCCCTTATTCTCTTGGAGCTCCAGCTTCACCTTCAAGGTGGGAGACAGTGCAATTTAGCAGGTGGGGTCTCAGGCTGGACCTGGCATCTGGCCATAAGAGGTGCTTGGTTTATCCTGTGCAGGGTTTTAGAAGACATTGGAGCCAGTTGGGCTTCTAGTCAGCCTCATGGCGCCAGCGCCTTTATGCCAGCTGCCCTTCAACCTCACCGCAGCGCTGTCACCTTCATGGCGCTCCCTGAAGTTGAGTTTTGCCTCCTGGTTACTGACTGAATTCAGTTATTCCATTTCATGCAGGGTTTAGAACAGGCTGCAAGGTTGACATTGTTAACGCCATTGCAAAGCTCAGAGATGTGAAGTGATTGGCCCAAGGTCAGACAGCAGGTGGACAATCAGTAAGTGTCAAGCCAGCCAGATTCTGACTCAGGTTTTCCAGGTCTGACTTCAGCCCCTTCCCCCTCCAGTCCTCCCATGGTCCTGTGAAGCTCATGGAGCCTCTGGTCCTCCCCTCCCCAGGTCTCCATCCGGCTGGACGGCGAGAACAAGGCGGTGGAGTACAACGCCGTGGGCGCCATGAAAGATGCCGTTAGGGTGGTCTTCCGAGGTCCCCCGGTCAACGACCTCTTTGACCGGGACTGGCACAAGATTGCCCTGAGTATCCAGGCCCAGAATGTGTCCCTGTACATCGACTGTGCACCAGTGCAGACACTGCCCATTGAGGAGCGGGAGAACATTGACATCCAGGGCAAGACGGTTATCGGCAAGCGCCTCTATGACAGCGTGCCCATTGACGTGAGTACCGGGGCCAGGGCAGAGGCTTGCGAGCTTGGTGTCCCACTGTCCCCTTTGCCTGTAGGCACCCCTGCATCACCTTGGACTGTCATAGAAGGGAGCACCCTGACTCAGAAAGCTGGTGTGCTGCTGCCCCCATTCCCCATCACCCCTTCATTCGCTCCCTCCATCAGCCTGCCATTCCATCAGTCACTCATCAAGTCTACACTGAGCACCGACCATGCACAGGCTCTGTGCTCAGACACCAGTGCCCCCAGGGAGAGCAAGACCGCCATGGGTCAGGCTGCATGCACAATTCTAGAGAAAGATAGTGCCCAGGTCTGCAGAAGTCACACGCATACGCAGATGTGTTTGTGTATGTGTGCATGGGAATATATATATACACACATATATATATTCACAGGCAGGTGGATAGTTTCCTGCAAATTTAAATTCTGGCTTTTGTCTTCTGTAATTGTAGATAATTTGGAAAATCTAGGAAAATAAATGAAAGTCATCCTCACTGCACCAAGGAGGGATAACACGGTGATAACTCAGTATCTCTCCTTCCATCACGATCCCGTCAATGTGTTTTATGCTCTCTCCTCCCTCTTTACTTATTTGCTCTTTTTTAATTTCATTTTTCTTCACTTTCTTTCCTATTGACATCTATACCCACAGAGACACATACGCCATAAATGTGCAGAGTTATACACACACGTGTAGCAAGTCAAACATGTATGTAGCACAGTCACACACACATGTAGCATGGTCAAACACACATATGTAGCATGGTCACACACATATGTAGCACAGTCACACACATGAATGTAGCATGGTCAAACACACACATGTAGCATGGTCATACACATGTATATAGCATAGTCACACACATGTAGCATGGTCACATATGTAGCATGGTCACACACATGTATGTAGCATGGTCATACACATGCATGTAGCATGGTCAAACACACACATGTAGCATGGTCACACACATATGTAGCACAGTCACACACATGAATGTAGCACAGTCAAACACACATATGTAGCATGGTCATACACACGTATGTAGCACAGTCACACACACATATGTAGCATGGCCACACATGTATGTAGCATGGTCATACATGTATGTAGCACAGTCACACACATATGTAGCATGGTCACACACATGTATGTAGCATGGTCATACACATATGTAGCACAGTCACACACACATAGCATGGTCATGTGTGTAGCATGGTCATACACATGTATGTAACACAGTCGCACGTATGTAGCATGGTCATACATGTATATAGCACAGTCACACACATGCATGTAGCATGGTCACACATATGTATGTAGCACAGTCACACACATGTGCTATCCTCAGGCTGAAGTCAACCTCAGTGACCATGCCCAAGAGCATCTTCTACTTCCTGAGAAATAACAGGAGACAATTTGAAATGGCTTGTTCCAAACCATTTCTTGTATGTATATATGCATAACTATAATAAAATACAGTGTCATTAGGCATAGGATGGATTTTTTCTTGAAATTTATTTGAATAATATACAGTATATATAGTTACACCTTGCATTTTTTTTACCCAAAATTATATCCGTGCTTTTATTCCTTCTTTTATCTAATTCACAATGCCTTATGTTTTGTCCATTCACTTTCCTGTTAGTGGTATTTAGATGGTTTCCAATGTATAACTGTCATAATTAGCCAGGCTTGGGCCTGGGGAGGGAGGCAGGACTCCACGACTTTCCTCATGAGGAGATGTGAGTACCACCTGCCTTTTAGGCATAAAATGCAAACGAATTGAGAGCATTTTTCTGTAGTATGTATCCTCAAGTTTAATGATCGGGCTGTGGGGTACCAAATTTCTAACTTTTCCACGTATTTCAGATTTCTCTACCTAGTGACATTTATATATCTGCCAGCAATATATGCAATTCTTTTCTTTAAATTTCAGGTTAGTATGGGGGTACCTAGATTGCTGTGTGAGGTATTTGTGTCCCTCAGGCAGGAAGTGTGCCTTATACCCGTGAAATATACCTCCTGGGTGGGAACTTACCCAACCCCATCCCCACTCCCCACCATGGGATTTAATTTGGATTTTTCTCTCCTGTGAGCGTGTAATTGTTAATCCACTAGTTTCAAATTAGTACTGAGTGCATGGGATGCTTATTTTTTTATTCTTGTGATACTTTGCTGAGGAGAATATTCTCCAAATCTGTCCAGGTTAGTAGAAAATATACAAAATCTCCATCTTTTCTATTGCTGAATATTATTCCATGGCATGCATGTAGCACAATTTATTAATCCATGCATGTGTTAAAGGGCACTTGCATTGTTAAATCTGTATATATCCACGTATGATCCCTGTGTTGGGTGTATAATGTTGTTGTATCTCATGTGCTCACACGGGTGTTACTGCGGCTCTCCTCTGCGTTCCCCTGGCCACTGGACGTCCTTCCCGTGTTGACTGTTAGTCACCAGGCCTTCCCTTTGTGACTGCCAGGCCACTTGCTGTGCTTCACTTCCATCCTGTTTTACTTCTGTGCTATTTTTTTTCTTAATGATTTCTAGATAATCTTTATATATTCCATATGCGAATTGTGCATTTGGTATGTTGATTGAAAATATTGTTTTCTAGTCTGTCAAACATAAGCCATAAAGAAAACATTAAGTTTGAATTTAAAAAGGCTTAAGAACTGGCTTATGGCTAAAGACATCGTAAACATCGTGCACGAGGTTATCAGCTGTGTTGTAACCTCCCCTGTTAACTAAACGGTTAGTTCCAAGCAGTCCCTGTGGGACTGATTTTAAACATGAGGCAAGAGTGAGCTGGCAGGGGTCGGAGGCGGGGAGAGTGGGAGCAGGGAGCAGGTGGGACGCACACTCAGGCTGCTGGGCCAGCCCCTCTCCAGCCAGCCGCGGCCGCGCTGCTGAGCGTCAGGAGCTGCTTTCTCTGCTTATTTGCTTAATTTCTGAAATGGGAACCAGGCCTGGCTGGTTCCTTTCTATGTGCAGTTGCTGAGGAGACAAAATAATAGATGTGGAACCAAACTAAACAAAAAAGTGGTAAAAATCAAAGTAACCCTGTGAGAGTTGTTATCTAGTCTGCCTGATCCCATCTAGCTGCGGGGCATCGGGCTGGACGGCATCGGGCTGGACTCTGTGCCAGGCCGCGCACCACAGTGCTCTTCCCCCTCTTTCTGATCAAATCTCCTTCACGGCCTTAAGGTAGACACAGTGAACGTGTGTTCCACAGATGGGGAGATGCTCCCAGAGAAGTGAGAAACTCATCTCACAGCACAAAACCAGCCTGTGGCAGTTAGGATGGCACAGCCTGCTCCAAGAACTGTCTGCAAACCCATGCTCAGCTAAGGGCACAGACATCTGGGCCGGAGAGGAGGGCCCTACGGAGCACTCATGTCACAAACCAGACAGCACTTGACTCCCACCAGGGTGCACGCCAGGGTCACGTACATAACTTACCTTAAACAGAGACCAGTTCAGTGGGTGATAATCTCATATTATGAGTGGGAGACTCCAACTCAGAAACATTAAAGGGCTTAAGTTCCCCCAGTGTTGGGATGCAGCCTGTGTGCTCTGTGGGTTGTCCTGTCACCCTGAATAACAGTCCCTGAAGCAGACACCCTCTGAGCTGGTGGGAGTCCAGACAGTGTCCCCTCCACACTGTCGTTCACTTTACAGGCAAGGATACTGGGGCTCAGAGGGAACAACATGTACGTCCCAAGATACATACTGAGATTAAGTTCTTCCAGCCCCTGTTCCCAGACATCCACCCTGGATGTTTCCACTGTATTTCTGCTCATGTACTCAGAGACTGCGTTTGAGTTAAAAGTCTCCTAAAACAAGTGCCAGTTTGAGCAAATAGCCCATGTCCCTAAACATGCACGTCTGAAGACTAAATTCAACAGAACTGCTCTGGAGTACAAGCCCCACTTTGCCTCTTTGGTCCTCAGTTGTAAAGAGGGGGAACTTAGCACTCCCCACATAGGACTGGCATGATGTGAAATGCCAAATCATGTAAAACTTCCAAAAATATCGTGAGTTTACGGAACACGTGAGCCATCACTGAGATCGTGAACATGTAACCACCACCATCCTCCCCACACCATCGCGGTGATGTTGGGAGATCTTGGAAACAGGAAGAGGATTAGATTCCACACCTGTAAGGTTCCCGTCTCCGTGTGTGGTTATCCCTAAGTAGGGCGTGGCAATCAGATCTGAGATGTGGGAGCGCCCCCCCCTACATCCCCCCCGACCCCCCATTTCAGGGCAGGCCAGCCGGCACCTGCGTCTCTGCCTGAGGGCTGCCTCTGACTGCCAGAGACTGGCAGTGTTAGCAAGCAGGCACCAACACCCCAGGACTGTGGCAGACAGGGTGTCCGCACCTCAGCTCCCCAGTTCTGCCATCCTGAGTCACATGCTCTCGTTTGGCTGTAGATCCCTGACAGGTTTGAACTGCAGGTGCTGTGGCGGTGACCCCACTGACAGCTCTGCCTTGCTGGCTGCCTTCCTTTCCCTGACTCACTTCCCAACTCTTGGTACCAGCGCTTCTCAAATAAAATAAATAGCCTACTCTTTCCTAAATAAACATGTCTGGGTATACTAACCTAAACTAAAACACCAGGGCCTCCATCTTCTCATCTGTGGAGAGGGGCAACGACTCGCACCTGTCAGCCTTTGAGTGCCTTGAATACCCTGCGTGTGAGGCAGCTGGCACGTCGTGAGTTCCCAGCTGTGCTAGAGGCTTACAGTGCAGTGATCAAGGTGGGAACATCCTGTCTGGATCAAGTCCTCCCCCATCTCTGGGTACCTCTGTGTGAGGGGCGACAGTGGGTCTGACCATCTGTGCTCAGACGGGCTCCCCAGTGAGGTCTCCCTGCCCATGAAATGTGCTGGAAGATTCATTGTTGGCGAGAGCAAATTTGTGACTAGCAAAATTAAGAGATAGAGTCTGAATAAAACATTTAGAAATGCCTGTTATGCATATGTTAGGTCCTTACTACCTTACTAAACAGAGAGTAGCAAATAGTATTATTATAATGTGTGCACATTTGTATAATGTTCATTATACTGATTATATGTACACCTAAATTGGTTTGGAAACTAAAAATAGAAGATTATTTTCAGTCTCATGACACAAAGTTTCTAAACTGTCCCCATTTTTTAAGATAAAGAACCTTTGGCTTGGCGAGGCTAAGTTAATTCATGGGATGAGTGTTTTACTTTGTTCCTTATGGAGGCATAATTGTATGCAGTGTGACACGCAGATGGTAAGTGTGTGCTGTGGGGAGTTCTGCCCAGTGTGTTACTCAGATGACCACACAGTATGGTGGTCCCAAATTATCCTGGCCGGGGGGGATGTGTCCCCTGCCCCGCAGCCCGGTCCTCCCAGCCCATATTAGCAGTGTCCAGGGGACACCTGCTGTGGCTTAGAGGTTTGTGTGGTCCAGCAGCCACGGGCTCTGTCACGGTGACGCTGCTGTGTGTCTCCTTCATCACTTTCTTTCACTGGCACACAGGCTTTCAGCAGGGTCACATTTAGTGAGGAGGGAGAGATCTCCGACTTGAGGGAAGCTAAGGTCTCCTATGGAAGAAAGACCCATGTGGAGGTCGTTTCAGTCTAGCTGAGTAAGCTCCGTGTAGAAATAAGCACCAGCTGTGTGGGATGGGGCGGGTGAGCAGGGTAGGTGCATGGGGAGAGGAGGGGCAGGTGAGCAGGGTAGGTGCACGGGGAGAGGAGGGGCCAGTGAGCAGGGTAGGTGCATGGGAAGAGGAGGGGCCGGTGAGCAGGGTAGGTGCATGGGGAGAGGAGGGGCCGGTGAGCAGGGTAGGTGCATGGGGAGAGGACGGGCCGGTGAGCAGGGTAGGTGCATGGGGAGAGGACGGGCCAG